>QCXZ01000012.1:0-30866 GCA_025024175.1 Rhyzopertha dominica | reverse complement strand
AATTTGTCGAGGAGGTCACTAGGCAGTACCCGTACTTGCATTTATACAGAATAGTTCTAGGAAGTACCACAGCGCTACCGTCGATTTTCTGTGTTAAGTCTACAATACACAGTGTCCTCCGTTAACTGCAGCGCACGTAATTACCTCCATATTATTGGCAACGCTGTAATCGCTTACAGCATTTAATTTTATAAACTGCAAATGTTTTAGGTGAATGTGTACGAAGTTCTCGACGCGGGAGTTTTAAATCGATATTATTCCGAAATCGTTGCGTTGTGTTGAATCTAATAAGAGCAACTCTTACCAAAGAATAATTTTCATTGAAACTGTAGTAGAATTTTACAATGGACACTGTAAAAATATTTATTAAAAAGATCTAAATACCTACACCGTATTATTTCTATTTCTATTGTTTTATAGGTAATTTCTGTTTCTTGGACTAGTTCAGGATACAAATAATTAGATCAATCTTTTAACGATTCAGTGTTACGAATGCGCTGTTTATAGTATAGGGTGTCTCTGAAATACATATACGACATTTTAGCACGTTTCCGACATAAAAATTAAGCGATTTAACTAGACCTAATTTGGTCCAAAAATGCTTGTTTAAAAGTCAGCAACAAACGGTTTTTACGATTTGCATTAAATTGCTATGACAGCTTTAATTAATACGCTCATTTTTCACTATTTTTTATTTATAGTTGTCAGTGGTGTTCGTCTAATGAAAAAGCGGAAACATATTTATAAAAAGGCTCAGGATTTTCAATTTCAAAACTATTTTTCTCTTGGAAAATTTTATGTAAAGGAAATGTAATTTTTATCTCTATTAATAGGTAATATCTAATGGTCAAATGTGACTTGATTTTGACAGTTCTGCTTGTTTACTGTTACAGCCATGGTTACAGGCACTTTTGTTCTATTCGAATAATTATAATAAATAAGCAGTTAATTATTTATAAAAGCGCTCTAATTTATAAAGCGGTTTTTTGACATGTTTAAAATATTTTTTATAAAGAAGTCTGTTCTTTTGTAAAACTTTTCTATCTCCGTAAACTTCTAAATTTCAAAGTAGAATAGAATTGTAGATTTAATTCGGCATTAAATAATAAATACTGAACGTGCCATTTTAAGCATGCATTTGCATAATCTGCGTCTCAAAATTTGGTTTTTATCATGTCTCGACGAACTATTACAAATAATTCAGTGTTAATTTAATAAAGGACTAAATCATTTATGATAAATAGAATACTACGTGATCATTTCAAACTTGTTTATATAATCATGTGTGTATTTAATTGTATTACCTAGTTTAAAATTAAAAAGTTTATAGTAGTTTGTACAAAAAAAAAGTATATTTGCTAGCAGATTTCCAAAAAATGTATTATTATGACAAAAATTGACTTGAAGTGTTGATATGCCAAAATTTACCTGACAAGAAAAGTGAGTTCTACATTTGCGTCCTAAACATATTTCACACACCTTACAACCACTGTTAAGATTTCGTTTTCCATATTTTTTAATAACGTTTGGAAAGATTGGGATACTTCAATGGTATTCCGAGATTCTTTAGACTTAAACCAACAAATTCAGATAGTTTGACAGATGCATGTGGCTCCATTTTGATACTTCACCATGTTAACTTTTCTTTCTCTCTCTGAATATGTTTTTGGACAACAATCGTATATTGTTTTCCACTTGTACTGTAAATTTTATGCGGAGGGGAGGGTTTTCCCAAAAAACAACCGACAACGTCTTAGATCAGACTCGGTAGATAGTTTTAGATCAACTGGGCCCAAATTATCTACGTCCAAAAATATACCTCTACAGTGTAGCAGCATTTCAAAAGTGATCATCCCCAAGTAGATTTTTTGTTCAGTAACTTAGGTTTACATTGTACCAACGTGGTACCGTTAATTGTTAAGGTATGAAAGTTCATTTTGTGACACCTGCTGTTTTGCCGTTCTTTTGCTAACAGAAATTTATGTACTCACTTCACTAACTACTATAAAACATGCATAACAAGTTAAGACGTGCGTAACTTTTCACTGATGAAAATTTGTATGTCGCACGATTTTCTCAGAACATTATAAAATCCTTATGACGAAACTAGACTTTTCTTCAGTTTTTTACATATACTCGCATTTTGTTTCTGCTTCAAACCTTAAAGTAACTATTAACTATACTTACGCGATGTTTGACGTTATGTTTGCTAAACCTGGAATAACACCATAAAATATGTTATATCACGAATCTTGAAGAATACTGAAAAGGCTTAAAAGAAGAATTTCAGAATGAATTCTTTCACAAAACATATGTTAGGGATTAATGAAAGAAAACTTTATCTTGTATGAGCATATATAGAAAAATACTCTTGTAATTTATGAAGGTAATTAATATTGTATCGAACTTTTGAATATTAGCCAGCTACTCTCTTAACTGAGCTACAAAGATCTATTTAAAAAAAATGTTGCCTTTTCAATACAGAATTATATTTAATAGAACAATACTTTTTTGCTTTAGTTTTAATCTGGTTGAAAACAGAAAAACGTCTAAACAAATAGCAGTAACCAAAATGTAATCATGCATTAAAGTTTAAAATGTGTAAGCATAGTATTTAAAAATCCACTGTAAAACGCTATTAACTGCAGCAGTATAGTGGTCGCTTTGCTATGCTTTGCCGTTAACGCATCCTTTTTTGTAGCAAATTGTACAATACCGCCATAGTGGCCCATTTTGGCATAGATTGATAGAGTTAATCAAAAATTCTAAGCAGATCAATAATGCAACAAAATACCGGGTATTTCAATGTAAAATAACAAAGCTAACGTCTACTTTCTATATAACTGAAATTGAAGAATTTTTTTCTAAATCTTTTAGTAATTATTAACAATATATTAGTACATACAACAAGAACAGTATATTAAATGGAAAAGGTATTTTAATATCGGAAACAAATACATTATCAAATTGAGAAAATGAAGTTATCAATGCTTACATTCTTCAACATTAAAACTCTCTTACCTTTGTAATGCTTAAGAAAAACTAGTTAAACACAAAGACTGCAGATAGCTCATCATTAGTAGCTTACACAATGCATTTCGTTATTTTCTTTATTTTTGGAAATGTTACTAATCCTTTTCAAGCACTAATGTCATTTTAGCTTAGTTTTAATGTTTTTTTCTAAACACTTATAAACAACCACTTGTATAATGAATAAACAATATTCGTGTTCATACATAATTCTCTCTATACCAAATTTAACAATCCATCTCTTAATAATAATTAATAATACAAAGCATGCAGAAATTGCTACCGTTGCTAACTACATCCATTGATGAATTAAACAATTACGAGAATCCATTACGCGAGCTGAAATACACTTGCCTTTATATGTGTTAATCTCAAGGCACTTTGTCACCTCAGTAACAGTGACAACGTTGCTAGAGGATACAACGTGCTTTGCACTCCATGTAATTATATATAGATCGGAGGACACTAAGTATTATCTGTTACCTGAAAATTTCTATATAAATAAAATTTTTAAAATGCAAAAATGTTTTCCCCTCTCTGGTTGCTAGTGCTATATATCCTCCCCTTAGTACAAATATGCAAAGTTTTTGCCTGTAACATTGCTCCTTCACCGGAGGACGGGGCGCCTGTTGAACTTAACGGAGGACACAGCTTAACATGCATCAATATATATATATATATATATATATATATATATATATATATATATATATATATATATATATATATTGATACGCGGTAAGCTGTCACCTCCGGCACACGTAAGAGGCGACCTAGCCTCCGGGTGATCCCGTATAGATATCCCATATATAAGTGTATATATGAGTTGAGGGGAACCTAATTAACCAGAATTCCTAAAGAGGGGAAAGATTTCTTAATTTTAATTAGTCGTATATAATAATCACACAAGCTACCCTATGACTTCCAAAAATCAGGTATGTTATAGCCGCTTCTACCTCTGGCTTAGTTGCCACATTTATGGAGGTCACAAGGTGACTTGTAAATCTAGTTATATAAATTCCGATCCATACGACACATTTTAACTGGGCTGTCTTGTGTTACATGTTGGAGCGGAGCGTCTGATCGTAAGGTATAGATAGAGGGGACAGCTGGACTCGACGAATTTATTTAATTTGTATTTATTATTTTAGCTCTAGCTATGTACTGGCCGAAACAAATATTATTTCCTATATCTATAAATATAACAAATTTCATTTAATCAGCATACAAAAACCGCTAAAATAATAGAAAAGACTGTATCGAACAGTTTCAAGTTAAATATGTACTGGAGTCAACAAGTCAAAAGTTCATATAAATTTCGTATTTATTTCGATATTCATGAATCACTGACTTTTGATAATTTTCCGGCTTATAACAAAAGAACGTTTAACTTTTATTACGTATGCTCAGCACGAGAAACATTTTAAAGAGATAGCTTAAATATCCAAGTTAATATGTTGGAATGACAAAGTAATCTTATTAGCTTATACATTATATCTTATACTGAGTACTATATTAAGCGCTTATTGAAATAAAAACACGTTAAATAAAAAAATGAATACATCACGTTATTTAAAGCAATTTTAGCTTTGTTAGAGCGGTGGTACCAATTATCTACGTCAACGTTGCTTTTTCAGAGAATAAAAAGATAGCTTGCTTTGGTTTTCACTAGTGTTAAAAGAAATATAATTCTATACAAAAATTTAAGTTTGGCTATTTTTCTCAGCAAAGATGTGACTTTCCATTTAAGTAATGTCAACATTTTTTTCTGTAGAAGACTGTAAGTATGTCTTTTTAGTCGCCTTTTTTGAAATCTGAACATAAGGAAAGACCTTCATGCGATTTTCTATGAATGTAAAATAACAGCATATTTGACGATTTTCCATTGTTCAATTTGTTATTTGACAGTTGGCAATAATGGTTTTTATACCTTCTCAAGCCTTGACCTTGTCTTTATGAATTAGGCTAAGCCTAAACAACATTTTACCACAAACATCTGTCAATGCTCCTATATTTTAATAAGCATCGAACTTATTAGCACGCCTTTTCGTCGCAATGTAGTTAAAATTATTTACTAAATACAAACTTCTGAAGTATGTTTTTCTTTAATAAAACCTATACCTACAAGAAATATTGTTCTGCAGGTTAATTAAAATCAATGTAATATGTAGTTATGCATTGTACCGACGTTACTAATACGTTTTTTCAACAAAAGTGGGTTTACGCAATACACAGTACACACGCATTACGGACGACTCTAAAATTATTATACATAATAATTCTTTAAGTCGGAAACGTCAAAATTCTATATCAGCAAATCTGTTGCCGTCGAGACTTTGTCACGACATTCTATTGAGAAGTATATGAGTATTAGCGTTGTCTGAATAATATTCAGACAACGGTATTAGCCTTAACTAAAGCACACGCGAAGCCGCACAATATACGAGTACAATTTCTTCTAAATTTTTAGTTAAAATTCTGTATAACTAACATTTAGTTTTACGTCCTTAACTTAGATCGTAAATCTCAGATCGAGCTCGAGAGTGAACTCGAATCTAATTCAATCGTGAGCTTCACAGAAATCATCCTATAAAATTCGGTTAGGAACTACAACACATTTAACGATTATCTGGAGCTTTCCTGGAAATTACCAATAAAGTACTAGGTCATGCGTACAAAAAGCGCAAAAAATATCAACGTTGGGGAGAATCTACATCCAACATCTGCCTTTTCATCGAAGTCAATAACCTTTATTGTCTTTTACCTAAAAGATCGATTTGAAATCAATTTTACTTCGAATATATTTAGTATAATCCCAAGTGTGAGGAAGCCACAATTAGGGGCACAAATTCTGTTCTGATTATGAACAACTCTCTTTTCTTACAAACAGTTGACACCAAGTAAGTAATTACAATTGTCATTTATTATTCAAAAGGCGCCCAGCCCGCTCCCCGAAAAATCACACGAGCCATCATAGCCAAAGTGGATTATGATCATCAGTCAGCCAAAAATCTATTTTTAATAGAGTTCTGGTGCTTTTCATTACTAGCAATATTTTATACAAAAATAATACTAAAACAGATGACATCCAACTAGCTAGTGCATGTTTCTGTACTAAAACTATGAGGAATCTAATATGTAAAAGCATGCTACTCTTACAAAATGCAGTCAATTCAAAACTGATTCAACAGCCACGTTACGTTTTATAAAGAAAACGCACCCGAATGATGATAACAGTAAGTGTAGTAAACACCAAATTCTTAATTCGCATCCTTGTAACCTCAGCATTGCAATTAAAATTTTATTGGAAGGTATGGTGTATTTAATAGAAACACTCATATCTGGATCATTAAAAATTGCTATCTAGAAAAAAATCGTACAAATCACTTTTATATTATACATTGCTGCCGCCATTTGTTGCCAAGGGGTCTGAACAGTGGTTTGGCATAATAAAATACAGAATTTTAAAGGAGATTATTCTAAAATAAAACATCAAACCAAAATCATTATACCCACTTGTTAAAAATTTGAGTAGCATCTAGCATACAAAGGCGGTCATGTGTAAAGCAAAAGATCATTTAGATACAACGATATTTTATTGCATAAGCAGAAAGAATAACAAAACCTCTGAATCCTAAAAAAAGCCCGTCCTAAAATTTTATAATCGTACATATCTAATACGAGACAATTAGACAATTTTCTAATTTAAAATCGTAGATATAAGTTGAGTGGTACAGGTTATCAAGGAGGCAGGCAATAATCCTATTTAGAAGTAAGTAATTGGAGTCGGGAATAAATCGGTATGCCCAAGTATAAACGCAAAATTGTTATTTCTCTTATTCATTATTACTTGTTTGCAAAGGGTGTTGTTTAATGTTTGCTGCAAATATTAAGTGAATTTGTTAAAAACAATTTCTTGGATCCGCTCATATCCAGAGAAAAACCTTGTGGCACAAAGGTTATACAATATATACAAATATTTTTATATAAACGTGTCCATGAATATAATGATTATATTCCATGTGTAAAATAGGTACCCTTTACGCTCGATAAATTACGAAGTACTTTTATGATAAAAAAAAATTAATATACAAATAATTATTTAGGTTTAATGCTAAGCATGTATCCCAATTGAATACAACATTTTTTATTAGTTGCTATTTGTTTGCTGACAGATATCTAATATCTAATTCAATCATTAGGTTTCTTCAGCGTGCAGGAATAGGTTTAACTCTATTTTTCTGTGAAACGTCTCATTTTAGCGACATTTTTTTTCAAAATGACGTTATCTTTCATTCAATTTTGGGTGTCATAGTATTGGATAATAAAGACATAAAGATAAAAAATTGGAAATGCAATTATTAAAGTACACTTATTTCAAAAATTTGTTCGAATTATAAACCTCTCTGTTACATCTTACTTGTTTATAGCGATAAAACGTGCGCCCGTTTGTATTTTTGGTTTGAAGGCTTCCGTGGTTGTTATTGACGACATTTTGTTTTGCAGGCTGGTTCCAACGTTGATTGTTTAGTCTTCTGAAGAAGACACGGACATGAGTGACGAAACGTCAAGGGTAAACAATCAATGTGGAAACCAGCCCGCAAAACCACATGTCGTTCTTTTGTATTTCTCTAATGCTATTGGAGTAATACTAGCAGTGCGTATTGCTGCCAATGGTAAACATCTTAAATCATTAATCTCAAATTTTAACGTCACTATAATTATACACAGGATGATTCTCATTCGGTGTTTACCATTAGTATCCCAGAAATAGTAAAGATGCGAAGACGGTTATATGAGAGCAAAGTTGTGTATTTTCTTGGAGTTAAAGATACGAAAATTCTGTAATAATTGGTTTATCTGCATTGGTTTTCACAGAAAAATTAAAAAAAAAATGGAAAACGGGATTTCAGAAAATTCCTTATAACTTTTGTTTGATTGTATTTTCTGCAATTGCGTAAACACATTCTTCAGGAAAGCCTTTTACGCTGCTTCGAATGGTGATCGGTTTTTGTTTATAAAATGTTAAACATCCAATAAAAACACATGATTTCGACATTTTTTTTAATAATGCATTTGAGGATTCAGCTATACCTTTTAATGTTCTTAAACATTTATTCACACAATGTTAAAGAAAAAATAAACAGCAAATTACCGAAAATAACACTTTTTTTTAAATATAATATCGGAAAGATTCGTAATTGTTTGTTTTGCAGCTGCAAATTGAAGAGGGCAGAAAACTGCCTGCACAAGTGTGTTCTTTTGAATAACTTTCTATTCCTTGCTGAAGGTCAGAACTATATAACTATAGAAATAAAAATGTTTTCATTTTATTCAGACTTATAAAATTAGTTTTAGGTTTCGAAAATGCATATTGTTCACAACAAAGAGCAGGTGGTAGCTACATATACCTATTATTCTCTAAGATGGCTTTGGATGCTTTCATGTATTTCTACTAATTCATATGGCAATTCAGTCTTAAACGGTTTATGTATCAAGAATTTGCGGTCATTTTGAGTACAAAAAATGGAATATGGAAATTTACGTAAACATAACATGACAGAACGCTACATAGAGAGCGGAAAAATATAATTGTGGCAGCTCGATATCTTGAACGTCCGCAACCGAGCAAATATAAAATCTTAGATCAAAAAGAACATTGCAGCTGATGAAGTAAATATTGCGTTATTCGTCATGTAGGGGAATTGAAAAAGATATGGGAGTTTCTCGAAATTTGGCAATGGTATTCTCAAAAAGTGTACGAAAATCCAGCTTTTCTCCGAACAATTATTTGGACTGATAAAACCTAAATATCGGGATTTTTAACTAGCCCAACAGTCGTTATTGGTCACATAATTCCGCATGAAACGAGGTGTTTAATAAAAATTTCAACACAAATGGCTATATCAGGATACGGGATGAAAATATTGATTGGATGTGGATGGGCATAATTGGCCCAATAAGGTACCCCCAAGATCACCTGATTTAACCGCGTTAAAGTTTTATCTTTGCGGTTACTTGGTAAACGAACTTTATAAAACGATCCCAAATAATGTAAGCGAATTACGAGAAAATCTTGAAAATTGCATTGTTAGAGTAGGTACTGTTACAATCCAAAATCCCGTGCTACAATGCTATGGTACAAAAACTGTATCAACATCAAACGAATCACTGACCTTACTGGATAGTTTCATTCTTGACTGGCGGTTTGAAGAGTTCAGACGCAAAATAACTTTACCGAGAAAGTTGTTGGTTTCGAAGCGGCACTGCCGGATAAATAACCGCTCAGTATCATTTTTAAGCAATATCGGTTTGCTAAATGGTAAGTCACTTAATTAACCAGATTCAAAACATTAATTCTTACTTAATTTTATAAAGGACATAGAGGCTCCGTTATCCCAGGTATATTGAAAACAACGTGTTACAAATAAAGTGAATCCAACCCAAGAGTTGTTTAATTTGGAAGCACGTAACACTTTTTGGGGGCTCGTCCGGGATCATCGCTTCCAAAGATTACCAAATTTGCAGCGAGTAACGAAAATTTTCCAACGCAAGTGGGAGCAAGTGAGAAGCCAGATCGCCGTTCGAGAGGACAATTCCGGCCAGCGCACCTCACCCACATCAGATAAGTTTTTCGGCGCTTGTGCTTGATCTCCTTGGAAATTTCTTCGAGATAACTTTATTCAAATGCTGCTAATTTGAACACGTTTAAAATTAATGAATATATTATTTGTATTATTTTTTTACTTTGGTAGAGAAGTAATTGTTGTTTTCTTTAGGTGTGACATAATATATTTAACTTTGTAAAGGGACAAAACGGAGCTTCTATCTGCCAGTTGCTGTTTTAAAATACCGGAGTTGACGACAAATACCGGACTTGACAGATAAGTGCATGGAACTAAAAACGAAGTTATCACGGTTCACTTTCGTAAGTAGTAAGAGTTTAAGATTTGAATCTGGTTGGTTATATCTTAGTCATGGCTCAATCACATATTCATTTCGAAAAATTGTCTAGCGAACAGCTTGCTCACGAGTTAAAATATAGGGGAACTACGGTTCGTTGTTCAGATGCTAAGGAAGATATGGTTAAAACATTGAGGGGCATTTTAGCATTGGATGATGAGTTTATTGATTTTGAACAAAATTTTTCTGTAGTTGAAGAAATTCAGCACTGTCACTTTGCATTATGTGAAACTGAGAACTTACTCAAATTAAATTTCAATCAGGACCTAATTGATACGCTAATTGCAAAATTTTGGCACTTGGAGGGTAGGATTGAAAGACTTATTCCCGTTAATGATGAACAATTACGTATCAAATGCAGTTTAGAGTGTGTTGTAAGGGACTTAACAAAAATTTTTGAAACAAAAGCACAATTCTTTAGAGATGACAGTCATAGGATAACAAGTAGTCCAATACCTGCTAACAATAACTCGTATAACAATAATACTTCTTCTACAACTGATATAACTTCTGCTCTTCGTTCTTTGATTGTTGACCCTGATTATGTCGCTGTTTCTCAATGGGATATTAAATTTTCTGGCCTTGAGAAGGACCCATTAGCTGTTTTAAAATTCATTAGAAGCGTTGATGAATATCTGACACTAAAAGGTGTAAGTGAAAGACGTTTGCTTGCATCTTTCAAAAGTTTATTAAGAGATGAAGCTTTGGTTTGGTATAGAAATTGTTTAGAAGATCGAGTAAGTTCGTGGCGCGAACTACAAAGTGAGTTAAAAACGGAATTCTTGCCAGTAGATTTCTCTAGAAAAGCTTTAGAAAATCTAAAACAGTACAAACAACTCGATAATGAAAGTATCACCCGTTTTATTGCCCATTTTGAAGAGGAAGCCGGATGGTTAACGCAACCTTTGTCTGAAGCAGAGAAGCTTGAACTCATTAAGAAAAACATATCGGTAAAGTATCAAGAAAAGTTGTGGGATAAGGATATCTCTAGCAAAGGACAACTAATTAATTTATGTAGGAAAATCGACGCGACATTTGATTGTATAAAATATTTGGAAAGTTCGTCATCTTATAGAAGTGGTGACTTGGAACGTCCTTTTACGAGATCTGATATTCGCAACACGCCTGTTAAAAGTGCTTCACCTCCGCGTACTAGTAGTGCTAATTCACGAGAAATTAAGAAACAGAGCTCAAACGGTAACAAAATTGATCTTGATGTTAGATTAAAATGTTTTAATTGCGGGAAATTGGGACACACATCTAAACAGTGTCCAACAGTTCGTTGTTGGGGATGTGGGGCCCAGGGTCGCATAAAGGCAAATTGCAGAAATTGTCAGGGAAACTAAATATAGGTTCTGGTTATGGCCGCACCACGAACCAAAATAATCTGGCCAATCCTAAAAATACCAAACTCGTTTTGAATTATTTGCTGAGTGTGTGTGGAGAAAATAAAACTCCATGTTTAAGTGTTAGCGTGTATGATATAAATTTGTTAGCTTTACTGGATAGTGGTGCGAATTGTATTATCTTAGGGCAGTGCGGTTGGGATGTTGTGCGAAAGTTGGGTGTAGTCCTGCGGAAATGTGAAGATTTTATTGAGCTGCCAAACAAATCTAAACTGTCGTGTTTAGGATATGTTGAATTGCCAATTAAGTTGGAAGATCGAGTTGGTTATTTCAAGGTTTATGTAATACCTGAAGTTAAACATGCTCTTATTTTGGGTACTAATTTCTGGTACAAATTAGGTCTTGTTCCCGATGTTCGAAAGGGAGTATGGTTCTTTTCTAAAGATGAAATTGCAAACAAGCAGCTCATGTGTAATACTGTTCATTTAATAGATAAAAGTAGATTGGGTGAAGAACAAGTCAATCAACTGCAGTCTGTTGTAAATGATTATTTTGAGAGCATTAAAGACATTGAATTGGGATGTACTAATTTAGTTGAACATGCGATTGAAGTTAACCCTTCTGTTTCGCCCGTGAAAGCTAAATACAATCGGGTTAACCCGAACCTCCAAAAAATTGTAGACGCGGAATTAGATGAGATGTTGAGACTAGGAGTTGTACGTCCTAGKTTAAGTGAATGGTCCAGTCCCGTAGTTATTGTTAAGAAAAAAGATGGTGGATTTAGATTCGCGATAGATTATCGTAAAGTTAACGCTGTTTCAAAATTACCTGCCTATCCAATTCCGAATATGATGGGAATTTTAGAAAATTTACGCGAACGTAGATTTATTTCGGGACTAGATATACGAAGTGCGTACTGGCAAGTTCCTATGCAAGAAAATAGTAAACAGTATACTGCATTTGCCGTACCCGGTCGTGGTCTCTTTGAATTCAACAGATTACCTTATGGATTGCACGGAGCTCCTGGGACTTTTCAGGCTCTTATAGACAAATTAATTGATATCTCGTTAGAACCTTTTGTATTTKCATATTTAGATGACATAGTTATTGCCACACCGGATTTCGAAACACACATAAATGTTTTAAGAGAAGTTTTTAATAGATTGAAACTAGCAGGGTTGACTTTAAAAAGGTCAAAATGTGAGTTTTGTAAGGAGTCACTAAAATATCTGGGGTATATAGTAACTAGAGATGGATTGCGTGCTGATCCGGAAAAGATTGCTGCTATCGTAAATATGCCACCACCCAAAAATATTAGGCAAACTAGAAGTTTGGTTGGGATGCTTTCATTTTACCGGCGTTTTATTCCAAATTTTTCATCATTGTTGGATCCTATACTAGCTCTAACGAAAAAGAAAATAAAGTGGAAGTGGAATGAACACTGTGAGTTGGCATTTAATAAAGTTAAGGAAATCTTAATTCAGTCCCCCATCTTAGCTGTGCCCGATTTTTCTAAACCATTTACTGTTCACTGTGATGCAAGTGGAATTGGGTTAGGTGCTTGTTTAACTCAGGAGGTCGATGGATGTGATCGAGTAATTTGTTATTTGTCGAGGACTTTATCTCCGACAGAAAGGCGTTATAGTGTGACTGAACAAGAATGCTTGTGTGTTATATGGGCTGTTGAAAAGCTTCGATGTTACTTGGAAGGCAGCGGTAAATTCAAAGTGATAACAGATAATTATAGCTTGTTGTGGTTGCTAAAACAAAATCCCTTATCAGGCAGAATAGCTAGGTGGATATTACGTTTACAATCCTTTGATTTCGAAATAGCTCACCGCCCCGGTAGAAACAATGTCATTCCGGATCATTTATCACGTGCAGTTCAACCAGGCGATTCTGAGTGTAAAGATCTAAAACTTAACATGCTAGAAAATGATTCTTCTGATTCTGATAACGATTCGGTAAATGAATCAAATGTAAGTACGGTTAATAGTGAAGATGAGGATGAAAAGATGGCTGATAAATGGTATGAAAAGATGGTGGATAAAATTGAATCTGATCCGTTACATTTTCCAAATTGGAGAGTTTTAGACGGAAAATTGTATAAACGATTTAGGTTAAATAATCATGATCCAGTAAATTGTGAGAATGAGTGGAAAGTAGTAGTACCGAAGTATAAACGGCGTAATATTCTTTATAAATTTCATAATGATGCTGCGTGTGGTGGACATTTTGGAGTCTATAAAACCTATAATAAAATTATGCAGAATTATTACTGGCCCCAAATGAAATGTGACGTCACAAAATTTGTTAGAAGGTGCACGACGTGTGCTAAAGTAAAACCGGAACAGAAACGTCCTGCAGGATTAATGGGAACTAGACCAGAAATTACACGACCTTGGCAGCTTATTAGTAGTGACTTATTTGGTCCTTTGCCTAGAACAGCTTCTGGTTACGAATATATTTTAGTCGTATCTGATTACTTTTCTAAATTTCCTTTACTGTTTCCTTTAAAACGCGTATCAGCAGCAAACGTAATCCAAAAGATTGAAGAACAAGTCTTTATGGTATTCGGTGTACCAGAATTTATGATTGTTGACAATGGCGTTCAGTTTGGCCGTAGTAATGAATTTCAAAATTTGTTAAAGCAATACAACGTAAAACCCCTTTATAATTCATATTACACTCCACAAAATAATCCGACAGAAAGAGTAAACCGTGTAATAAAAACTTTAATCCAAGCTTATATAGATTTGGATCATCGTCAATGGGACGTAAATTTGTCAAAATTAGGTTGTGCTATGCGTACAGTAAAGCATGAGGCAACTCGGCAAACACCCTACTTTATCAATTTCGGACAAGAAATGATTGTTGACGCAAAAGATTACGAAAGCCTAAAAGACAACGGTATACTTAACGAAGTAAAAGATATTAATAACGAAGAAAGAGACGATGAAAAACACAGGTTATTGCAACGGGTTAGAGAATTAGTTGCAGAAGTAATAAAAAAAGCTCACAACAAAGCCAAATTGCAGTATGACAAATCACGAAGCGATCAAAATTTTAATGTTGGTGATTATGTATGGCGCAAAGCTTATCCTACAACTGACATGAGGCGCCATTTCACTGCAAAATTAGCTGATCGTTATAAAGGTCCATTTAGAATTAAAACAAAATGTGGTCTTAACGTCTATGAGTTGGAGGATGGTAATAATCAGTCTTGGACGCTGGCACATTAAAGATTTAAAACTGGATAAAACTTTAGAACAGGTGTCTTCAGATGAAGATGAAGAGCTTTTGGTAGATCTTTAGTACCCTTGATTAATAGTTTAAGCTTTTTTTTCCTTTTCAAAATAATAATGAAATGTTTGGGTAACATGTATATTTGGTTTCCAAAAAACGGTTGGGTTTCACTTTGAATTTAACTGTGTCAATTAAAAAAAATCTTCAATTTTTTTTTCTTTAGTGGGAGGGGAATAGTGTTACAATCCAAAATCCCGTGCTACAATGCTATGGTACAAAAACTGTATCAACATCAAACGAATCACTGACCTTACTGGATAGTTTCATTCTTGACTGGCGGTTTGAAGAGTTCAGACGCAAAATAACTTTACCGAGAAAGTTGTTGGTTTCGAAGCGGCACTGCCGGATAAATAACCGCTCAGTATCATTTTTAAGCAATATCGGTTTGCTAAATGGTAAGTCACTTAATTAACCAGATTCAAAACATTAATTCTTACTTAATTTTATAAAGGACATAGAGGCTCCGTTATCCCAGGTATATTGAAAACAACGTGTTACAAATAAAGTGAATCCAACCCAAGAGTTGTTTAATTTGGAAGCACGTAACAGTACCCAATATAAATATTTTTAATGCAACTCGGGCAGTTTATGAGCACGTACACGTACAATATCTTTAATCTTTTTTGTACTCGTTGATTAGTTTTCATTCAACTATTGACATCTGTTAATGAATGACATGGAGAAAAGCAAAATGCATTGGCTAGCAACGGGATTACCCGCAACGTACACGTCCGGCACGTGATTTCATAGTTCGTTTCAGACAAGTAGCTTTCGGTCTAGAATGTTTCAAAAATTGTGCAATTTCTCCCTTGTAACGTAACTTTATTAAAAATGCGCATGGTCATCCACCCTGATAATACTGGCACTTGGTTCAAAATTACTAGAGATGTATGCAAAGATCAACAGAATCTCAAAAAAATTCGAGTTGATACGCTCCATATAGTACTTTCTCAGCTGCAGTGTTCTATTTTATGTAAGGCTTTGGCATTGATCTTGAAAAATGATCCAAAATTCCCCAAATTGTTCTCTAGCATTACAAACATTCTAGTGTCAGGTTTCTGACTTTCTGGATATATGTTGTCATACAAATTAGCTGCCACAATAATTTCATTTTTGTCGCTTTCTATGTAGTATTATGCCATGTATTTATGTAAGCTTCCATATACCATTTTCTGTACTGTAAAAGACGGGAAAATCTTGATACATAAACATTTTAGAAGTGAACCGTCAAATACATTAATAAAAAGACATAAAATACCCAATACCACCTTAGCAAATAATGTCTATAGCTACCACCTGCATTATTGGGAATAATATGCAACATCAAAGCTTAAAACCAATTGTGTAAGTCTCAATGAAATTGTAAAATAACTTTGATGACGGAAATACAGAATTAAAGATATGAAGAATTTAAAACAAAGTATTAAATACAACTGCATTTGACAAGTATTGTACATTAAAAATTAAATATTACTTGGGAAAGCGTATTTTATAAAATACTAAAAAAAAATTCTTGATAATTTATTATGGACTATATTAATTTTTTAGAAACCTTAAGGGAAGTAGAATTAAATTGCGTAATAATACACAAGGTGTTCTATTTAAAACACTACTGTCAGAAAAAAACTCATTCCGCTATTTATTAGCATGAAAAAAGAACTGAATAACATTAAACATTTTTGATAGCTATTATAACAACTGACATATTGGGCGTATATCGAAAAAGACTCGAGTTAGCCAAGTTTGTTTGCGCCATCGAACTAAACTCAGTAAAAAAGATCCAGACACCCTAATTTGTATACATAACAWTTACCGTTTATCCTATATCCTGCAATATCTCAAAATATAAAAAGATAACAATGTTTGACCCACCCTTGCACCCTTGCGTAATATAATACTGTACGTGGAGTTCGATTTTCTTATAATAAAATAAATAATAATAATAAATAATAAAATAAATAATAAAACGTACTTATATAACTACCTGCCTTCGTTTTGGATACATTTGAACAATATTATTCGTTTTTATGGGAAGGCATATTTTATACTACTTCATATAATTAAATAATAAATAATATAGCTGAGAGCGCAGCAAAACTGAAATTCGTTTAAATAACTAGTCCACAGTTTGCGAGGTTGCCACATTTCGGAGGCGGGAACGAAACCCCAATAGCGCAAAAACGCGAATATATATGATAGAGGCAACAACGTGCCGCCGGTACCTGGAGACGTGCGACGCTAGCGTCAGCGGTATATAGCTGAACTAAAAGATTTTTCTGTGAGCAATAGGGTTACGTTGTGACCTCCGGGACAACTTTCGGATCTAGGCGTTTCACAACTAGTAGATGCCAAATCCGCTATAAAATCGCGAAAACGTTGTCGCCTCCGACTTCGGAGGTGAAACCCGTATATATGAGGTGACAACGATTACAACGTATCTACAGCGGAGGTGACAAAGTATCCTTTACCAATATATATATATATATATATATGATGATGGTGGAGTCCCTTTTCTTGATACGAAAGTCATTCGAAAAAATAATCAGATAGTATTGGATTGGTATCAAAAGCCCATGGCATCCGGGAAATATATCAACTACCTTTCAGACCACTCAACAAAGATTAAAGTTAACTTTATAAAACAAATGAAACTCAGAATTCAAAAAATATCACATCCTTCTTTTTTAAAAAAAAAACTTAAATAAATTAAAACAACTACTTCTTCAAAATTCAT
Source organism: Rhyzopertha dominica (assembly GCA_025024175.1). Lineage (NCBI taxonomy): Eukaryota > Metazoa > Arthropoda > Insecta > Coleoptera > Bostrichidae > Rhyzopertha > Rhyzopertha dominica. The sequence goes on along the minus strand of QCXZ01000012.1, from coordinate 13,487 downwards.
ACCCTAAAGCCCTCATCAACAAGATTCTTTATTCCACCAGTGGCCTCCCTCTCGGGGGTGAAGTACGGGTTGTGGACTCCGTCGGCGGGATTGAAGAAAGACCATTGGTAACCGGGGAGGGGGGAGGTGTAGATAATGGGATTGGGGATTTAAGCCAGAGAAATGCTACCCTTAATAATACTATTGAGTCGCCGAGGTATGGCTCGCTGCCTAATATCGCGGGATTAACATTTAAACTAATCAGAACATTTAATTCAGAAAACATAAAAATAGCTATACGTAATGTTAAGAGGGGCTCAAATTTGTTTACTAAATTAAAGTCAAAAACGCCGACCAAATTTAGATCCAATGTGATTTACAGCTTGAAGTGTAACTCTTGCGATAACATTTACGTAGGACAAACGTCCCAGGGGTTAAAAAGTAGAATATCATTACATAAGAGTGATATCACAAGAAAAAGAGACAGATGTGCTCTAGCCTCACATGTAATTAATAACAACCACACAATAGACTGGGACGGTGTCCAAGTATTAGAAGTAGAGCAAAATACAAGTAAAAGGTTGATTCTGGAGATGTACCACATATCCAGAATCGATAACACTATCAACAAAAAATCGGACACACAACAATTAAGTAACATCTACACGTACTTGTTGTCGCAAGACTTGAGTCAATAAATAATTTCAATAAATTAAAAAAGTCAATAATTTATGGGATTTTAAAATTCAATTTTCATATATTTAATTGGGTTTAACATGGTTGGTTTTGGGATTGGGCTTAGTTTTTTGACTTGTTGGAATAATTACATTTAGAACATAACAAAATTTTGAATGCAATTAGTTAGGATACTCAAAAATTGATGGTTGGCAGCGGCCATCTTGTTGTGTAGTTGGCAGCAGATTGATGGGAAACTGTTGCGGAATTGACAGCTGACAAACATTGGTGATAAAGAATTTTAACGTGTTTTGTGATTTTGTCTGAAATTTAACGATATCTGTGATCATCAAACTTTAGATAAATGTTCTTGGTCTTTTAAAATTAATTTTTGACACAACTTCTGTTCGGGAGAGAGAGCCATACAAATATTACTGTTAAATACAATTATGTTTAATAAGATCGTGTACACATAACCTCAAATTTCTGTAAGTAAAGTTTAAACTGTTTGTTTCCAAATTGAAAATGTAATTATTGTAGACGCTCTGATGAAGACTTGGAAATAAAGTCGAAAGCTTAGCAAGGAAAAAAGAGTACTCTTTGTGTTCCAACCTTAGGTCGACATACCCCTAGTTAGTTTAGGCCCCAACGTAGTAACCGACCGTTACTTCCCCTAGTGTTTATATATATATATATATATATATATATATATATATATATATATAGCAGTTGTGCACCGGACGCTCAAGTCGAGATCCGGTGCGGTCGGCAACAGCGCTTAGCTATTGTTAAACGTAATTTCATTATAAAATGCATTTCTAGGACCGGAGTGGACTTTTAAACATTCTGTGCGGACTTAACTTTTGACGCGTTTTTTTTAAATTGGGATGAACAGTATTTGTTAGTCCCTATGCATGTTTATAAGGTTAAGGATGTAACTGAAAACCATTTTTTGTCTAAAGATACGTTTTCCAAATTTAATCTGTCTGTAATCCAAATCTACAGCCGTACCAAATCTATATCATTTATATTATAAAAGATGCGAAAGATAGTACCCTTAAAATCCATTTTGTTTAGTTAAAAGGCTGTATATAATTTAGGTGTGTTATTGAGCCCTACTACTGTCACCCGCTTGAGGTAACTTTTGAAATCGAAGTGCCATTATTGTTATAATTAATTGTAGGAACATTTCGACTCATTACTTTCACTGGATAATTTGTCATTTATAGTTTCAAAGCTAATTTTCATTTCAAAACATATCATCGTTCTCAAGACTGCAACATTTTTTATTTTCGTAAATATCTCTCAGATTCTCTTTTGTCAACCAAGACCACAATTTACCAAATATTATATTTTGCAATATGTGGTGGGGGGTGTTAGAAGACTCAGCTTCCGTGACTTTAATTGTTTTATAGTAGTAGTATGTTCTCAAAGTCGAAAAACTCATGTATCATTGCCAGTGGAACCCCCATTGAAATTTCCTTGAAGTTATTTTTTAGGTTAGTGAATTTAAGTCATTAAATTAGCTCTCGCATTAGCAATTCTGCATTTCTAATCCTAGAAGAGGATAATCTAATCTCTTTAATTAATAATTCTCCAATTCATGTAATAGGCACTAAATAGCATCTATATCGAGAAAGTTAAATTTTGGCACCTTCTTAAGTTTATTATACAAGTGCTGTTAGTTTTTCTAAATCCTTATTCCTACATAGGTGTAATGCCGCTATTATTATAAGCATTATTTTTCGCACTTTCTCTGTAATAAAAACAAACTTTTAGTTTTGAATTATTCGATACTAAAAGTTTTCACGTAATATTTGCACTTAAATTTGTCAAACAACCTTTTTATTTATTTGGAGGCAATGAACATTTAAAACAATCTGAAAAATACAGGAATACTTATAACAAGTTTTTTGTCACCTAACCATTATAACATAAACACACTGATACAATATATAGTTTAAATAATATAATTTTTTTAACAAATAGTCTAAATTACAAGAAACTTCAGACATATAAATAACCGATCCAAACAAAAAGAAAACAGAAAGCAATTCCAAAATCACATTGTATTTAAAATAATAAAATCTACCACCCGAACGCTTTTTAAATTTTAAAGTTGCTTAATCTGGCCTCTCATTTGACTGCTTCATGTTTATCGTGTAACAGCCTTTCCAGTCTTGAGGCCTTTTATTGTTCAGGAGATGTCAAAGTTCATCCAATAAAAAAATATGGAAGCGGTATAATAATTGCTGTTTTCTCCAAATAAGCAGGTAATACGTAAAATGAACAGTTTATAAAACTTTGAATTATGGATGGGGCCAGTAGGTTTTAAAAAATGAACAAGATGAATGACTCCAGAACAGTACCCTCAACATCATAAGTTTTCAGAAGGTGATATGAAACTCATTCCCAAAAGTCACCGTACATTTATTAAAACTGTTTTAGGTATTAAACACAGAAAGTGCTCAGATTATTCGTCGTAACAGTCCTAGTAGGGTTGGCAGTATTTCTTTATTACGTAGGCGTAGAAGGGCCACATACACTTCTATTTTTTTAAATTCCGACTAAAATCTCAAAATCTGGGATTAATCTCAGATTTCCGATTATAGTCTTAAATTACTTAAATTAATATCGGAATTCCGGTTTTAATCTCGGAACTCCAACTTTATGCTCGGAAATCTTTAATGTTGGAATTCTGACTTTAATCCTCATAATTCTGACGCTAATCGCGAAATTCCGACTTTAATATCGGAATTCCGATTTTAATACCACATTCTGACTTAAATGCTCAGAATTCTGATATTAATCTCGGAATTCAGACTTTAATGTCTGCATTTCAACATTAATGTTGGGATTCCCATTTCAATCTCGGAATTCTGACTTTAATCTTGGAATTCCGATTTGAATCTCATAATTCCGACTTTAATCTCAGAGTTCTGATTTTAATCTCGGAATTCCGACTTTAATATCAGAATTTCGACTTTAATTTCGGAATTCCGACTTTAAGACTATAGTCAAAATTTCGTCTTTAAACTCGGACTCCCGACATTAAACTCGAATTCCGACTTTATTCTTGGAATACTAATTACTTCCACATCCAACGGATGGGAAAGCACTGTATCGCGGAAAAAATTTTCAAAAATTTTTATTTGCCCAATCGCTTTAGAATGTTCGAAAACGTCCACAAACAAAATTTGAGCAAAAAAATTCTTGTCTGTGTGTCTGCATGTGTTTGTGTAGACACGATAACTTTCGAAAGACTTAACGTATGAACTTGAAATTTGGCATACACATAAATTCCAACTACCCAAAGATGCCTATTGTTTTTGGAGTAAGTAGGGTATAGGGAAGGGGGTGAAATTAAGGGGCAACTACCGTTTTTGCAAAAATTTATTTTTTTATTTTCTTTTCCTTTTAATATATGATTAGTAGTATAATTGCGAGTATTATTCGGTGCAGCAAACTGTTAAGAAGTTATTGGCAAAAAACCGTCCCTTAAAAAAATAGGTTTTTCAAAAAGTGAAAATACCATCAGATAGGAAATTAAATTTCCCACAAAAGTAGTTACAAATTTTCCAAAATTTTGTCATTTTCGAAATATTTTCAAAAAACTGGATTTTGGACCCTACCGCACGATTTTTAAAAATTTTGCTATTATACAGATAATTTAATTTTTAATTGAAATCTTTGTTGACAATATATTACGAAAAAGTTTAAACACACCAATTCCTTAATGTTTAAAAAGAAATTTATGGTAGTTGGGTATTGCAGATTTTTATTAATAGTCCCCGCTAAATGGGGTGCTACACTATCTTAAACTTGAATATGCAAATTTTTTTTTATTAGAACCAGAACTTATAAGTTAAATAGTTTAGCTTTTTTTGGATAAATAATCTTATAAAGCATCTTGTGTTTTAAAGGCAATCGACTTAATAATTTAAAACGAAACGACAATTGTACTTTATTACACCAAATATGCTTTTTTGCAGAATAGCAAGAAAATAAAGTGATTCGGGCAGTTTTATTATTTTACGGACAACCCAACATTAAAATTATAAAAAGGCAGTAAACATACTTTTGTAAACATTGTTCAATACGTCCCGCTTCTTTGGTATACATAGTTGTGACGATACTCTAACCAGATCCGCGCGGCGTACGGATCTAGTCGGTGTGCGACTGCGCGAGAAGGGAAAAACATATAGTGGCCCGCGCGTTGAATAACGTTTAATGTCATTTTTTTGATCTTTTTGCATTTAGATCTTCTTAAGTGTTCAATGTTCACTGTATAGTAGAAGTTTTTTTGGTTTCCATTAAAATCGTTGTCAACTGACAGTGTTTGACATTCCGTGAAAACCCCCCGTTACATTGGCGCCCAACGTGGGGCTTGTGGAGTGAAAAACTGACAGTGCAACGGTTTTGTGCATTGAAGCCATTAAACTGAGTTTTTCTGTATTGCTGCTTCCACATCGTGGGACAGGGATAGTGCTAATAATTACCTTTGAACGTGCTTCCACATCGTGGGACACCGTCAAATCGTCATTGCTACTGCTGCGTGGGATTCACCTGGTTCTCTGGTCTTGCTTCGCCCGTGCCCGTGTTATCAACACCTGTGATCAACACTGAAGGAACGACTTTGGCCTAAATACTCACCCCCACACAAGCTAAGTAGTTGCAACATCCATTGTAAGTACGAAAACTTTAATAACGGATTCAAACATAAAACGATATCGATTGCGTTCGTGCGGTGATCTTAAATCATCCGAGATGCCAGTTACGCTAAGTGACGAACAATTTCAAGAACTTTTAAATAAACTTTCGCTTTCGCAAGCACCTGCCGCTCCACCAGTAGCGTATCCAATAGTAAAAACTGGAAACCTTTCCAAATGTGCGTCGCGTTTTGATGGTAGTCAGAAAAGTGACGTTAATGCTTTCATTGACGCGGTCGAAATCTTTAAAGACTGTTCACAAGTAACGGATGACAATGCTCTTAGAGGCCTTCCTATGCTTTTGGATGGTTTTGCGGCATCCTGGTTTCAAGGTGTCAAATCAACTTTGAAAACATGGGACGAAGCTATAAATCTACTTAGAACTACGTTTGGACCGATTAAACCTCCTCATCGTGTTTATCGCGAACTCTTCGCCGAAGAACAAAGCGCGTCGGTAAAAACTGACATTTTTGTTTGCAAGTGCCGTACGATTCTTGCGCAACTTCCCACCGGTACTCTAAGTGAAGAGATACAAATAGACATGGTTTATGGACTGCTTAATCCAAACATTCGTAAAGACGTTCCAAGAGATAAAGTAAAGACTTTCAGCGATTTATTAACGCAAGCGCGTCGTGTCGAGGAATCTTTCGTAGCAGTAGACGAAACGCGAATTAACAGTGACAGCAACGAAAGACAATCAATTCGGAAACCGCGTTGCGTGTTTTGCAAAAACGTTGGACATTTGAAAGATCAGTGTCGTAAATTAGCGTTTAAAAAGTTAGTTTCGGCTGGGGACGGCAAACTTCAAGAAGCAACGCCTTCAGCTTCGAAAGAAATTCCGAAGTCAACAGCCTCACCTACACAACTCCCTCCGGCAACATTTTCTTGTTATGGTTGCGGTACACCAGGCTATTTAAAAACGAATTGCCCCAAATGTAAAGCGGTGACTTTGACAAATACGTCAGCATTTGAATTCTTTAGTACTGACATTGCTACCAAGGCAGAATCTGCTAAATTGAAAAATGTTTCGTTATCTCCTCGCGAACGACCCTTATTAAACATTGAAATTTTGGGATTTAAAGGAACAGGAATAGTGGATACTGCTGCAAAACAAAGTATTGCAGGATATACGTTATACCAACTCTTTAAAGATACAGGACAGCACCTCGAGCCTGAACGTATCACAATGAAACTTGCAGACGGAAACGTCAAACAACAAGATGTTCTCCTTTGTAAAGTTGACGTAATTATCCAGAATCGAATAATTCCAACTGCTTTTATTGTGTTACCAAATGCCAAAACAAATAGCACACTATTAGGTGTAGATTCTATAATGGATGCGTGCATTAATTTAAATATCCCAAACGGTAATTGGAATTTTATTACTGATGAGTACAACCGTTATCCATTGTCATTTGAAGACATATCAATAAAACAAGATATTGAAGTATCTAGTTTTGAGGATTTACGACCGGAAGAAGGACATGCATTGACTCCAGAACAACGACATAGATTGTCGGCTTTGTTAAATAAAAATCAAGATGTTTTTCTCTTAGAAGGGGAACCAACACCCTACATTGAACATCGAATTGACACAGGTAACCATCCACCAATATCAGTCCCTCCGTATAGATTGTCACCTGCCAGAAAAGAACAACTCCGGGAAGAACTGGAAAAACTGTTAAAGGAAAATATCATCGAGGAAGCTGAGAGCCCATGGGCCTTCCCTGTGGTTTTAGTACCTAAGAAAACAGGAGGAATACGATTATGTATAGATTATCAGAAGCTGAATGCTATCACAGTTAAAGACTCATATCCCATGCCACGTCTAGATGATCTGCTACATGCAGCCAAACGATCTGTGTTTATGACCACCATTGATTTACGCTCTGGTTATCATCAGATCCAGGTAAACACAGCAGATATAGATAAAACAGCCTTCACAACCCCGTTCGGAACGTTCCGCTACCGTAGAATGCCATTCGGTCTTGTAAATGCGCCGGCGACGTTTCAACGTCTTATGGATTATTTTCGAAGAGGGTTAAAAGACATCTTGGTGCTGGCCTATTTGGATGATCTGATCATTATCTCACAAACGTTTGACGAACACATGACAGACTTACAATCGGTATTTGATAGACTGCGACAATTCAAACTACGTGCGAATCGGGAAAAGTGCATGTTTGTCCGGCAGGAAATTCGGTTTTTAGGTCACTTATTGACCCAAGATGGACTAGCAGTAGATCCAGAAAAAACATCCGCTATTGCTAAGTTACCTGTGCCCAGGAATCTTAAAGAAGTACAATCTTTTCTCCAGACCTGCTCATGGTACAGACGTTTTATTAAAGATTTTTCTGAAGTGGCACGTCCGCTTAGTCAGTTGACCAAAAAGAATGCTACCTGGCAGTGGGGTGACGAACAGCAACAAGCGTTTGAAACGCTTAAAAGTCTCTTAACCACAGCTCCTGTTTTGCAACAAATGGATGAGAGTAAACCCTTTACAGTCAGAACAGATGCTAGTTCTTATGCAATAGGGGGAGTCCTACTGCAAGGAGAAGGACCTGACGAACACCCTATAGAGTACGCTAGTCGACTGCTGACTAAAGCTGAACAGAACTATTCGACTACCGAGCGTGAAGCTCTAGCCGTTATCTGGAGTTTAGAGAAATTTCGAGGATATGTTGAAGGTTCGCAGATAACTATTTCAACAGATCATCAGCCTTTGCGTTGGTTATTAAAGCTAAAATCACCTACTGGGAGACTTGCACGTTGGGCTTTACAGCTACAAAGCTACGATATCAAAGTGGAATATATTCCTGGTAAACAGAACGTCGTTGCTGACTTATTGTCTCGCCCGCCTTGTGAACATGATTTTACTACTCAGTGTGAAGCTTGTGAAGTAGTAATTGATATGCCATCTCGCTCTGCTAAGGAGATTCGTACTGAACAGTTGAAAGATCCAGAACTTCGAAAAATCATGGAGAGTTTTGAGGATCCAGTTTCAGATGAGTTTGCGCAATGGACAAACAGAGGATACCTAATGACAAATGGAGTTCTGTATAGGTACTCAGGAGAAGAAGATGAAGAAGAGGCACAACTTGTCGTTCCTGCTCATGAAAGAGCCAGAATTTTATATGAATACCACGATTCACCGACTGCAGCCCATTACGGAATCGAGAGAACGATCCAACGCATAGCAAAACGCTATTATTTTACTGGTATGAGACGTTACGTCAACGAACACATCAAGAATTGTTTAGAGTGCCAGAGATACAAAGCCACTAATCAAAAGCCTGCTGGACTTTTGCAGACTCCACCGTATGCACAGCGTTTTGAGATTTTGTCAGTAGATCTCTTTGGCCCTTTGCCCGAGTCTGATCAAGGATGTCGATGGATCTTAATTGTTGAAGACGCATCCACTAAGTGGGTAGAACTGTTTGCGTTGAAAACTGCTGGTGCAGAAGAGTGTGCACAAAAACTTATCGAAGAGGTGTTTCTACGTTTTGGAGTGCCAAGACGAATGACAAGCGATAACGGTGTCCAATTTATATCTTCTGTGATGCAGCAAGTTTGTCATGTATTAGGAGTTAAACAGTCCCTTACACCACTTTACCACCCAGAAGCAAACATGGTCGAGAGAAAGAATCGAGACTTAAAACCTCGTTTAGCCATGTTGGTTAAAGATAAACATACAACGTGGCCGGAGCACCTACCAACGATAAAGATTTGCCATGAATACTGCCAAAATGACAGTATTGGATATACCTCTGCATACCTCACTTTTTGCAGAGAACTACGAACGTTAGATGATGTTCAAAATGATATGAAGCAAGTACTCGCTTCTGACAATTTTATACCTCAAATTACGCCATATTTGAGTCGAATGAGTTGCGTATGGCAAGAAGCTAGAGATACTAATGAAGCTAGCAGAAATCGAATCCAGGAGTATGCCAATGCCAGTCTTCGTGCTGCTCCTGATTACAAGCTTAAAGATAAAGTCTTAGTAAAGCTGCATACCCAAAGTAATGCCGTCAAACACACTACTAACAAGTTTGACCCAAAACGAGACGGACCATATATCATTACTCGACGGGTATCGCCAGTTAGTTACGAGTTAAGCCATCCTGAAACTGGACAGCCTTTGGGAATATACCATGTTGGAGCCCTTCAACCTTTTAGAGGACATTCTGAAGCGGTACCTGAAGTTGGAATCAGAAGAAGAGGACGACCACCCAAAGAACAGAAGACTTCGTGCGTGGTCAATACTCGGGACGAGAACCGACCACGAGGGGGAGAATGTGACGAATACTCTAACCAGATCCGCGCGGCGTACGGATTAGTCGGTGTGCGACTGCGCGAGAAGGGAAAAAACATATAGTGGCCCGCGCGTTGAATAACGTTTAATGTCATTTTTTTGATCTTTTTGCATTTAGATCTTCTTAAGTGTTCAAATGTTCACTGTATAGTAGAAGTTTTTTGGTTTCCATTAAAATCGTTGTCAACTGACAGTGTTTGACATTCCGTGAAAAAACCCCCCGTCACATAGTCCAAATTTTTAGTTACATTTTATTGTATATTATTTATCATTTGTGTTTTTTTAATTATTATCTATGGCCGCACTTATTCTTTCTTTGAGTTCCTTACAGCTTACGTAATATAAAAATTTTKTGTATTACTTAAATAAATAAAATAAAACTATCGTAMAGTTGTCGTAACTTTATATAGGATGTTCAGTTTTTTATTTAGCCAAATATAAMAACCTCGGATTCTATAAGCTATTTTCCCCTGTATAGTCATGAGACTTTTGTTTGGCTATTGGTATAGAAACTGAACACCTGCATATATTAGCGAATTAATAAAAAAATAGTTGACGTGTTTCTCGAGTGAAGATTCCATGTGTCTCATAAAACGCTAGAACATATTGTTCTTTGGGATTTTGTTTTAAAACATCGTTAAGAGCCAATGAATCTGGATGCTGAAACCGTATTTTTTAGGTGGAGGCGTATGAAAATTCTACAAAAAATTTATTACAGTTCAAACACACACAAGTTCAAAGTGAACATATACTGCACATATACGCCGTATGCTGCACGATACTCTGGACACTATACCGTAAAATTCTTGCCTGAAACTTGTGAAACCAGATTATTACAGATAGAACTCAACTATTTGCGGCTGTTAACCACTCAATTTGTTATGACAATGCTCGATTAGCTCATCACTTTTGCCCGAATAACAAAATATATTAGTTTTCAGAAATTTGCTGTGAGAGCAAATGTATTGTGCTGGGTACTATATAACTATAAGCTTTGCTAAGCTGGCAAAGTAAAACCAACTAAAATGTTTGTTTCGTCCAACAAAACCATATTTGTTTAGGGTGGAACACTGTTCTCAAAACAGCAAATTAAGTTTGTTAGTGCAGCAAAAAAAATTAACAAAATATTTCGCAATTACAGCTCACTCATTTTTCTCAGTGTGTAACACCAAGTAATTATTTATACGGGTATTACCAAACACGAGTTTGATGAAAAAGGTAGCAAACGGTGTGAAGCGAGCAGGATAAAAGTCTACAAGTAACCAACTAAAACTTTATTAGTATTACTGAATATCGCGACACGGTAGATTAGAGGTTCAATTTACAGAGTCATTTGTGTGTGATAACGGATACTTTAATAATGGCCCCATTTCAGGGGATAACTTACCAATATTTTATTTGTTGCAAATGATGCTTTAAAATGCGCACATATGTGTAGGCGTTATTCAAGAAGCCGTAGTACCATTCTCGCATTTTGTAGGTGATAGCCTTATGTAATGAATTAAATAAAATTGGACATCATACACTATACACTATACAGGTAAACGCTAAACTTTTACATAGCTGTTCAAAGGGATTCAGGTTAAAAGTTCTAGAAGTTATGGAGATAAAAAAGCTGATGAATAACAAGTCAAGGGTTTGTTTGAATGACCAATTGAATTTTTCCTTCCCTGTTTTAGACAATTTTTTGTCTTTGCATTAATAGTTTGGCGTTTTAGTTTTTTGATCTTGTTGGAACCGGTACATTTCTTTTCTTAATCTTGCTAAAAGATTCTATTTTCGTTGTTTTATTTTTTTGTTAGCCTAACTTGATTGTCGGTTATTGGCGGAGCATAATGTGACTTTTCATAGTTGGTTGTCATTTGTCGTGCCGTGAAACAACCAAGTGCTTTCTATTTTTATTTTATTAATAAAATGTTTTACCATTAAGGACCACGGGTGTATTATTGAGTAAAGTAGTAAGTAGCACACTGTAAGTTTGGATAATATTAAAATTTTATAGTTTTGTACAAAATCACAAAAAATTAAGCTTTTTAGAAATTTTAGAGATTTACAAAAATTTTAATGACCAAAGTGTTGCAATTTTAAATGAAATAATTTAATAACTTTTTAGTCTATATTGTTGTTTTAATTTTTTTGATTTCTATCAAAAACGTTATTTTTGTTATCCATAATTTATAATTTTTATAACCTTTGTATTTGGTATTGAAAATGGCTATTTAAGGCCCAAAGTGCTTTGCCACATTAACATCCTTTTTAATAAAGTGGAGAAGACATCGGATTATTATATAATTTGTCTAAAATGTCTTTTGCAAAGTTTGAATGGTGTATTCGTGTTCCGGGGGGAACATATATAGTATTGACAGCAAGCAGTAATTCTATCATAACAAAACTGTTTTTTTTTTCTGACAAAGGCAAACCTATTTGTTAAGTATTTTATTATTTTCTTTAATAAAATTACCAAATTTGCATTAATACTTTTTGTTGTTACTTTTGCACCCTATACCTCCATCATTCCTTATCTCAATTATTAAACCGTTGTTAAATTAATTTAATGAATATTTAAGTGCTTTCAGAAACCACTGTTTTGTAACTCACTGTATGTTCAAATTCCGTATAATGCCAAAACTGTTTCATATTCTAACAGGCTCTATGACGATTTAAACAATTTTAACAAAGATTTCAAAAACTGGTTTTAAAATCACAACTTTAAACTGAAAAATTAGTTTGCCATTTATCTCTTTTATATAATAAAACACTTTTAGTATGTTACTTAACGGAAATATAATATAAATATAAAAGAGATATAAATAACAAAAATTGCTAAAGTTATCATTTAAATGAAATGTATAATTTGAACTACATATTGTACATATTTGAGAGCTAATCTGACTTTTAAATACGTATTTTCAGATGACAAATCGTTTAAACTAAAACAGAATGTAAAGAAGCGCGACAAAATTAAAATTCCGCAGAAACTAAAATCTCTGTTAAAGCAAATCGCTGCGCTGGTTCTCCGTGAAAGTGCTGACCATGGGAACGACCTGCATCAGCATAATATTTTACTATAAAATCTAAGTGTTGTAATTAAGATTCATTCTTGTATTATCTGAGGCTGAACCTATATCAGTTTGACTTTTGAAAATAAATTTTTTTCGAAGTCTACGCGTCGCGATATTTATTTGGCGCAGTCAGTAGGATCGCGCGGTTGTGTCGGAGTTTTACTGCATCGGGTCAGATCCGTCACAATTTGGAGCACCAGGTCCTTCAGCGCGATACCTCCACCAGGTCCATCGAGGATCAACAGACAACCTACAAAGCGACCACCCAGACAGAGCCAGCCTAGCGGAATACAAAGGATCAGCTCCGGAAATTAGAACAAGGCAACCCCGTCTGAATAACGGTAGGTACCGAGTTTTATTTCCATTGCTTATCCACTCCCTGTATAGGAGTAAGATAGGTTTCGCAGTCCATCGAGGACAACGTAGTCGTAAGAAAAAAAAACAAATCAAAAAGTATATGAATCCGTCAGAAATTGACCAAATTGTAAATAGTTTAAGTAATACTTCTTTATTAGAATCTAGTGACGAAGAACTAGAGTCAAACATGACTGAAAACAGAAACGTACCAGTAAACGTACCAACTTCAAATTTGCAATTATTAAAACTATATGTGGACACCATCCCATACTATGGAGGTGATCCAAACACATTAGAAATTTTCAGAACCGCTTGCGAACACATGTACTCAACATACAATATATTTCATGATATTCAATTGCAAAACTTTCTATTGAGAGCAGTAATTGG
>QCXZ01000011.1:0-62917 GCA_025024175.1 Rhyzopertha dominica | reverse complement strand
CCTCCTCAACGCTTATTTTCATTAGATAAATCTACCATTTGTTAATAAGCTTGGGCCATGAAGATTGACACCTTCTTATGCCGATCGGATCTGGTGCCGTATTTTACAATGATACCATGCATAATGTAATATACATGCCTTACCAGGCTCTTCTGCACTTTCATTCGTTAGTTGAATTGCAAATTTCTTTATTGCTTCGAGAAGTCTAACAGATAAATGGAACGATTTGTCTTTGCTACTTGACTTCAGTTGTTCTAGCACTATTAGTCTGTGAATATATACTCCACAAGGCATAACATACCTAGTTCACCCTCCTCAACGCTTATATTCATTAAATTAATCTACCATTTGCTGATAAGTTTGGGCAATGAAGTTCGGCACCTCCTTATGCAGGACGGATCTGACGGCGTATTTTACAATGATACCATGCAGAGTGTAATATACATGCCTAACCAGTCTCTTCTGCACTTGCATTCGTTAGATGAATTGCAAATTTCTTTATTGCTTTGAGAAGTCTAACAGATAAATGGAACGATTTGTCTTTGCTACTTGACTTCAGTTGTTCTAACACTATTAGTCTGTGAATATATTCTCCACAAAGGCTTCACATATCTAGTTCACCCTCCTCAACGCTTATCTTCATTAGATAAATCTACCATTTGCTGATAAGTTTGGGCCATGAAGTTCGGCACCTCCTTATGCAGGACGGATCTGGCGGCGTATTTTACAATGATACCATGCAGAGGGTAATATACATGCCTAACCAGTCTCTTCTGCACTTGCATTCGTTAGATGAATTGCAAATTTCTTTATTGCTTTGAGAAGTCTAACAGATAAATGGAACGATTTGTCTTTGCTACTTGACTTCAGTTGTTCTAACACTATTAGTCTGTGAATATATACTCCACAAGCCATAACATACCTAGTTCACCCTCCTCAACGCTTATATTCATTAAATTAATCTACCATTTTCTGATAAGTTTGGGCAATGAAGTTCGGCACCTCCTTATGGAGGACGGAATCTGACGGCGTATTTTACAATGATACCATGCAGAGTGTAATATACATGCCTAACCAGTCTCTTCTGCACTTGCATTCGTTAGTTGAATTGCAAATTTCTTTAGTCCTTTGAGAAGTCTAACAGATAAACGGGAACGATTTGTCTTTGTTACTTGACTTCAGTTGGTCTAACACTATTAGTCTGTGAATATATTCTCCACAAAGGCTTCACATATCTAGTTCACCCTCCTCAACGCTTATCTTCATTAGATAAATCTACCATTTGCTGATAAGTTTGGGCCATGAAATTCGGCACCTCCTTATGCAGGACGGATCTGACGGCGTATTTTACTATGATACCATGCATAATGTAATATACATGCCTAACCAGTCTCTTCTGCACTTGCATTCGTTAGATGAATTGCAAATTTCTTTAATCCTTTGAGTAGTCTAACACATAAATGGAACGATTTGTCTTTGTTACATGACTTCAAGTTGTTCTAAACACTATTAGTCCGTGAATATATTCTCCACAAAGGCATCATATACCTAGTTCACCCTCCCCAACGCTTATCTTCATTAGATAAATCTACCATTTGTTGATAAGTTTGGGCAATGAAGTTCGGCACCTCCTTATGCAGGACGGATCTGACGGCGTATTTCACAATGATACCGTGCATAGTGTAATATACATTCCTAACCAGTCTCTTCTGCACTTGCATTTGTTAGATGAATTGCAAATTTCTTTAATCCTTTGAGAAGTCTAACAGATAAATGGAACGATTTGTCTTTGTTACTTGACTTCAGATGTTCTAACACTATTAGTCTGTGAATATATTCTCCACAAAGGCATCACATACCTAGTTCACCCTCCTCAACGCTTATATTCATTAGATAAATCTACCATTTGTTGATAAGTTTGGGCAATGTAGTTCGACACCTCCTTATGCAGGCCGGATCAGACGGCGTATTTTACAATGATACCATGCATAGTGTAATATACATTCCTAACCAGTCTCTTCTGCACTTGCATTCGTTAGATGAATTGCAAATTTCTTTATTGCTTTGAGAAGTCTAACAGATAAATGAAACGATTTCTCTTTGCTACTTGACTTCAGTTGTTCTAACACTATTAGTCTGTGAATATATTCTCCACAAAGGCATAACATACCTAGTTCACCCTCCTCAACCCTTATTTTCATTAGATAAATCTACCATTTGTTAATAAGTTTGGGCCATGAAGATTGACACCTTCTTATGCCGATCGGATCTGGTGCCGTATTTTACAATGATACCATGCATAGGGTAATATACACGCCCAACCAGTCTCATCTGCACTTGCATTCGTTAGATGTATTGCAAATTTTTATAATCCTTTGAGAAGTCTAACAGATAAATGGAACGATTTGTCTTTGCTACTTGACTTCAGTTGTTCCAACACTATTAGTCTGTGAATATTTTCTCCACAAGGCATAACATACCTGGTTCACCCTCCTCAACGCTTATTTTCATTAGATAAATCTACCATTTGTTAATAAGTTTGGGCCATGAAGATTGACACCTTCTTATGCCGATCGGATCTGGTGCCGTATTTTACAATGATACCATGCATAGAGTATTATACACGCCCAACCAGTCTCTTCTGCACTTGCATTCGTTAGATGTATTGCAAATTTTTATAATCCTTTGAGAAGTCTAACAGATAAATGGAACGATTTGTCTTTGTTACTTGACTTCAGTTGGTCTAACACTATTAGCCTGTGAATATATTCTCCACAAAGGCTTCACATATCTAGTTCACCCTCCTCAATGCTTATCTTCATTAGATAAATCTACCATTTGTTGATAAGTTTGGGCCATGAAGATTGACACCTCCTTATGCCGATCGGATGTGGTGCCGTATTTTACAATGATACCATGCATAGAGTAATATACACGCCCAACCAGTCTCTTCTGCACTTGCATTCGTTAGACGTATTGCAAATTTTTATAATCCTTTGAGAAGTCTAACAGATAAATGGAACGATTTGTCTTGGTTACTTGACTTCAGTTGTTCTAACACTATTAGTCTGTGAATATATTCTCCACAAAGGCATCACATACCTAGTTCACCCTCCTCAACGCTTATCTTCATTAGATAAATCTACCATGTGTTGATAAGTTTGGGCAATGAAGTTCGGCACCTCCTTATGCAGGACGGATCTGACGGCGTATTTTACAATGATACCATGCAGAGTGTAATATACATGCCTAACCAGTCTCTTCTGCACTTGCATTCGTTAGATGAATTGCAAATTTCTTTATTGCTTTGAGAAGTCCAACAGATAAATGGAACGATTTGTCTTKGCTACTTGACTTCAGTTGTTCTAACACTATTAGTCTGTGAATATATTCTCCACAAAGGCATCACATACCTAGTTCACCGTCCTCAACGCTTATCTTCATTAGATAAATCTACCATTTGTTAATAAGTTTGGGCCATGAAGATTGACACCTCCTTATGCCGATCGGATGTGGTGCCGTATTTTACAATGATACTATCAGTGATGGGCGTTTACGCGTAGATTATAATTTTCTACACTACACCTGTAGAAAATGTAGATAAAGCGTTAACGTGTAGATTTTGAGTAGAAAATGCAAGACGTGTATATTATGGCTAAATTGTATTCGCGCGCCAAAACTAAATGGAAATCGGCCCTCTGTTGGGCAGTTGGGTACTTCGACTAGCCGGATGTCGGCTGTTGCCTAATATGTACTACATGAGTACATGCTCTAAGGCTTCTAAGGTACTGCGTTGTTGAAGGTATTTCTGTATTGGGAGTGTGGTGTGTTGTAAGGAATAAACCGGTAATAATTTGGATAATTAGACATAATCCAAGAATTTTGCTTCACCGAAGTAATTATTGAAAGGTAATAGTGGTCGCCGACGTTCTTGTACTCGTATGGTTATTCGTTTTCTGGTTTGTCGTTTTAGTGTTTTACGAAATGCCGGGAAGGCACAGTAGTCCGGCTTTAGAGCTATTGGGATTTAATTTGATCAAGGTTGGAAACAAATATGCTGCCTATTGTAACGTGTGCACCAGGAATTTAAAGAATACAGCAGTTACAAGGTTACGAGCACACAGGTAATGTACATAAATTCATTTGCAATACTTATTAACTTGTTTTCCAACTTTTACTGTTTCTTTCTTATTCAGAAACGTGTGTCGCAAAAGACCCTTAAATGATCGAGCAAAGGGTGTTGGAGTCAACAGTAGAAGCGATGATACCCCAACCCCTGATGAATCCATGACGATGGTTATCGGTACTGATACTGATCAACCCGCAAGTGAAATTGACGTGCAGAGTGTGCATACGAACAGCGAGGTTTGTAAACAATAGCATCATAGTTGACATAATGTTATGCCGCCTAAAACTACTCAGGCTCAAGTTTTCTTTATCTTTTTAGGTACAACCTTAAGTGATACTTTTGACACATAAGGTGAATTATTGTAAATATTTTTTTATTTTCTATGGATTTCAAATATTCAAAATTTTCTTTAATTATTAATTAAGTACACAAAAATTTGTTATGATTATTCGTTTATATCATTGTTTTTACTTTTCTTAGATTAATTAACTATTAATAAGTTAATAAATTTTAAAATTATAAAGTAGTCAACAAGTCGATGGGTTTGTCTTGTTTTTCGCTAAGAATACCTGGTAATGATACAAATTCAAGGCAAAAGTCGGCATCTAACTATGCAGCAACATTTATTATATGGGGTAAAGTAAAAGAATTTTTACAACAATTCACTTTATTTGCCAAATATCATCTGCAAATATTTTTTGGACAACCACTATGCCATTTTTAGAGTTAAAAAAGACCTTTATTTAGATATATCACTTAGGTCGTACCTAAAAAAATAAATAATATACGAGCTTGGGATTTTTATGTGGCAGATCCGGTATAGAATGTTGTTTTACATTTTATTTGAGACAAACTCCTGTGTATCATTTCAATACATTCCATTATTATGATCCACTACATAATGTACATACGACTATTTCTCTTGAACAAAGTAGTACTCTTATTCAAAATAAAATAAGAATACAAATTGCATTTCTATTATGAAATATGTTCAAACTTTTACATAATTTAAATGCTTCCCGAATTTATCTGTTTATTAAATTTTTGTTTCGCTTGAATAAATGTGATTCTCTAATATTTCATCTCATAAAATACGTTGTATGAATTTACTAATTTCCCAATTTTAACGTTGCCTGAATTTATCTTACACTTGAAATATGAAAACAGTTTTAATATACTCTATGCTTCTATTCAAWTGTGAAWACGCTGCAGAGACAATTTTCATTATCAGAAATTGCTCATTGTAGAACTAGCAATTTCTCGTAATGGGAATTCTTTTTCTCTTTCTGAATGTGATGATTCCCTATATAGAAAGAGAGAGAATTAAAATTATTTACATATATTTGAACTGTCTGATAAATTCATATAACGCTAAAATTGGGAAACAAATAAATTCATGCACATATTTTAAGAGGCGAAATATTAGGGAATCGTTTTTATTCAAGTGATATAAAAATCCAACAAACAAATTCGAGAATCATTTAAATAATAATTTCCATTATGAGGAATGTATTTTTCTTGAGAGAACAGTGAAATAAAAAATCTCATAATTAAAATAAAAATTTTTGATCATTCAAATAAATTCTTCCTCCTAAGATATGTATAGTGAGTTAGGCATATATTTCATAGGAGAAATAAGTCTGATTTACATTATACATAAAAAAAAACATAAAAATAAAATGTATTTAAATGATACACAAGACTTTATGTTGAATAAAAAGTAAAACAGCGTTTCAGACTTACAAGGTTTTTGTTACAGACCAACATTAGTGTATCAAGTATTTAATAATTATAAAATCGGCATCAATTTTACACTCTCTATATTTTTTTAATTGGTTTATGAACTTACGTTGAAATTTCATGAACTCTTTTTAAATTTTGCCATGGGATACATTAAAGTACTTAAAATTTATTAAAAGATTGAACGTAAAAATTCTGTACACCATAAAAATCAGGTAACAATTATTTTTTTATTTTTCCATCGTCTAAACGATCCTTTTTAAAGTTTCATGTTATTTTTGGAAAAGAGGTAATTTTTTTGCACTGGTTTAATGGTTTTGTCAACTTCTGACAATTAGCCAGCTCATTAGGTTTTGTATTCTTTTTTTTTTAAATGTATATACAATACATATATAAATACTGCGCTTAGCCACGCTGCCCACACAACCACCGAGGCTCGCTAAAAAGAGGTTAGGGCGCTTTCTCTTCTCTATTTTAAGCTAAAATCAACTCCATTTTTTAAATCTGAACCAATCACATACCCCAATTTAAGGTGTTGTCATAGTTACTGGGTTGATTTTAGCTGACATCATCTTTAACGAAGAGAATAGGAACCGACCCTTTATCCATTGTGAAGTGTCAAGGCATCAAATAACAGTAACTAAAGAGTCAAACTTTTCAAAACTAACCGAACAACTGACAAACCTGTCAAAGTTATATAATCCTTAATCGATCTCTACACTCTACACTTTACAGCTATAGCTTTAATGGCAGATTAAATGGCTGATTGCATGGTTAACCAGACCTGGTTAATCCAGGTTAACAAGCTGGTGTCACGGAAACATTTCTTTAAAGTGTTCTTCCCTGGATGTCATTCATATAATGCACTTCTTAGGGCCGGTATTTCAGTCAAGGTTTAAACCAAAATTGTCAAGATAAACTAGTTTACCAGTCGCGCAGCGTATTTCAGTACTCGGTTACGAGTAAAACCGGGTTAAATTCCTCGGCAAGTTAAACCAACCCATCGAGGAGGGTTAAACCCAATTTTTGGATTAAGCCTGCGCACTCCGCGAAACGAGGACTTCACATTTGTTGAACTAACTGCATTTCGTTTCGGTTTGTTGTGACAGCGTGCGGTTTTGTCTTTTATTTATTTCTGTTGTGTGGGTTACTTTTTATATCATTCGTAAAAAAACCCTTGGTAATAATGAAGAACGACTACTTTTCACACTAAAAATTTCGAAACAAAGAAATCGATTTGGTAAAACTACTTCAAACTAAGAGTTATGTAGGTATTACAGAGCAAGGAGTTAGGAGTTGTTCGCAGTTAAGAAAAAAAAATTGGCATTGGTGGTTCTGACGAAAGAATTTAAAGCCCAATCTGGTATTTTTCCCAGAACAACTAGATGAAAATGATTCCTTTGTAAGTTGTAGTTGTTGTCTTGGCACTTTTCTCTGTTGATGAAAGTAAGCAAGCGAATGTACAACTTGTTCCTAATCCAAAAATTTCGAACTGGATGAATACGAGGGTTAACGGTCAACTGCAAGTTCCATACTGTCAAATTCATTTTAGAACCGTAACATTATTTTATTGGAAATGACAACGAGTTTATAGGTCAACGAACTGATACGTAAACATACTATCAGCTTATGAGCATTACGACGCAGGCGCAACCACAAAAGTACCGCCAACCTACGTTAAAACTGTCGACTGTTAAACCGATTTTCACTAAACCAGATTTGTGAACTGAAATACGCTCATGGGTTTAACTTTTGGTTTAAAAATAAAACCAGTTTACTTTAACCCAAAGTTTAACCTCTCACTGAAATACCGGGCCTTAACCATATTTTACTAAAATATTAAAATATTTTATTTAAACATTATTTATTGATAAAAAATTTAGACTGATTAAGAACTTCAATATTTTTAGTGGTCAGACATGGTTCGAGTTATTGAAATTTGACAGTTTTGTTATCGTTACAAGTACCATTTGACTTACGAGAACTTGCTCCTGAGGTTGACGTGCCTATGGTTGCGCACTGGACACAATATAGTAGCACTCGGGAGTTTCAGCTTCAGGCTGGGATTTGGGTCAGTTGCATACTGACCCAAATCCCAGCCTCAAATTGTTGTCAGTCGAGCTTTAGTAAGTTCTATTTATTTAAACATTATTTGTTTTAGTGCTGGGTAGAAATGGAGGTTAATAAAGATGGAACCTTGTCAGAGGCGAATACTGATGATATATTGCCTATCGAAGTAGATGTTTCAGTTGAGTCGTCACCAAGGCCAACATCATCACGGAGAAATAATTCATTGAGAAATTTCATGGATCACTTAACAAAACATGAAGAAACCTTATTGAATGAATCATTAGGGGAATTTATATTTGGGTGTAATGTTCCTTTCGTTGTGACCGAATCGGTGTATTTCAAGAATTTTATCAAGACTTTGAGGCCAGCATATGCTGAGCGACTACCTAGTAGGAAAACATTAGCAACCACCATTTTAGATGCAACATATACCAACTGCGTTAAAAAATGCAGCACAGCCCTGAACTCTGAATCAGTGCTTTTAATTGATGGGTGGAAAAATACTTCTTCAAACTCCAAAACTGTTGTGACGATCCTACACTGCTCAAACGGTAAACAGGCATTTGTGGATGCATGGGATTTATCAGGTTCCACAGAGGATTCTGATAAACTTGCAGAAATTGTGATAGAGTCTTCAAAGATAGCTTTAAATACTTACAACAGCAAGGTTTATGCAGTTGTATCTGACAATGCTAGTGTCATGGTCAAAATGTGGAAATTAGTTAATCACTGCGTATGGCATACTACTTGTAACAGCCATTCAGCTAATTTATTAGCAAAAACTTTTGTTAATACCGACTTTAACAATAAAGTTTGTGCCCTATTAAAGGAATTTAAGCATGTTGATCTTGAAAAAGTTCTTACAACATTGGGAGGCACTAAAATAAAACTTCCTTGTGAAACAAGGTGCTGCTCTTATCGCGATTCTTACATTTGTTTGATAAAAAACTTAGAACACATGAGACTTATTGCTGCCGGCAAACAGTACAAGAAAGTTAAGCAGGATGTTGTAAAACTGTTATTTGACGATGATTTTATCACTGAAATAAATGATTATATTAATCTTTTTCATCCAGTTTGTGAGCTGATAAATAAGTGTCAGAGTAAAAATTGTTCGTTAGCTGATGCCGTTGACTTGTGGCTCAGTTTGAAGTTGCCAGAAAAATTTGCGAGGAAGTTTCAAATCCCATTGGAAGAAAGGAAGGAAAAGGTGCTTACTGTGTATGCGCTTTCGGCATTCTACTTACATCCCAAATATGATAAAGACAAAATAAATAAAAATCAAAAGAAAGAAGTATATCAATTTCTTTTCAAACATTTGGATGCTGAAGGAATTGGCGATTTGGACAATTTTAATTGCTAAACAGGAATTTTTGGACTGCTACGGCAGAAAAAGGTTATTAATCCTTTAACTTTTTGGAGGATGGCAGAAGTAGAACACCCAAAGCTTTCTAATTTGGCAGTTAAACTTTTACAAATTCCTGCTTTCTCGGCTCAGTTGGAACGAGTGTTTTCACAGTGGGCACTCATTCATACACCAATTAGAAACCCCTTAACCTTCGAACGATCGAAAAAGCTCATGTATGTCTATTATTCATTACAAATACGGGATACTCTGCCCATAATTGAGGAGGAAGAAGAAGCAGATTGCTAAATAATTAAAGGGGTTAAGTGAAAAGTACAATTTTACCTTGAATGAAAGAGTTGTGTACACTCGCAACTTACCCCATCAGGTGCTAGCTTTATTTGTAAAATTTTAACCTTAGATTTTACAAATGAAGTTAGCACCTGATGGGCTAAGTCTCGTGTGCACGTAACTCATTCATTCAAGGCAAAATTGAACATTGTTGGAAAATGTCACTTAACACACCTTCCACATGGCTTTTTAATTTTTACAATGAGCCTACAGCGTACAAGGATTCTATTTTTTTTGTAGAGTGTAAAAACTTTTGTGTTAAATAAATGTAAATGTTATAGGTATTATTTTGCATTTGAAAACCATTGTTTAAACAAACATTTATTTATTTTTAAGAGAACTCTCTTTTGTAAATTTTTTAATAAGAGTAAATGATAATAATAAGAGTATGAATTTATTTTAGAAAATAAGAAAGCTTTATTTTGTATTTATAATAATCATATTTTTGTATTCAAAAAAAAACTTATGCATAATAAAGGAAAAAATGATTTCTATGTAGATAACTTTATTTTATTTAAAAACTCATATCCTAAATTAATGCCTCTTCTAGTGCTAGTCATCTATGCAACAAATTATTAAGCTGAAAAAATAAATTGCATAATCTTTTGTTAGTCAAATTCTATCCAAAACTGATAAAACTTGCGGACAGTAACTTTAAATTATATGTGAGGGTGAATGCTTTCAGCGTCCATAATGTAAGATATGTTTTCTGAAAGATCGCTGTTGCTTTAAAACACTGACAAAAAGTTATTAGTCTGATGTTTCGATTACACCTGTAATCTTCATCAACGGCGATAACCTCAAAATTTGTAATCAAAACGTCTGGCTAATAACTTTTTGTTAGTGTTTTAAAGTGACATCGACATTATCTTAAATTATATGGTTAATTTAGAAAAAAGATGAAATCATATTTATAATTTTAATTAAGGCAGTATCAAATTTCTAATACAAATAATAATTTACACTTTTGAATTGCCACAAGCAAATTCAAAGATATTATTTCCAGTTGCCTTGCAAATGTAGTAGAGAAGTGCAAACAGTTAATGTACTGCCAAAAGCATTACCTTGCAGTAACAATTTTAAGGTTAAAAATTAAAGAAACACATGTTAAGAAGGCAAACCTGCAGTGGCATTGCAGCATGCCAGTAATATCCTACAAAAGGCATTTCTGGTTCAGTTCTTATTCTATAATGTTGCTATTACAATATTATAAATTATGGCTGTTTTTGTAATCATTATTATGAACAAGATGTAAAACTAGAAACTAGACTAAAACCTTTCTTACTAGCGAAATGCAGAGAAAACACAGTTTCAATATTTTCAAGCTCATCAAAGAAATAATTTTTGCTACATCTTAAAGGCTGCATTAGACACGATGTCTCTTAGGAATTATTTTGTATTTTACAGTAACTATATTGATTCTCAAGTAATTGGTGTTGGTAATCAGATCATGCAATTATTAAATATGAGTGAAGCAGCAATAAGTAGAACTTCATAATGGTTATTAGTTTTACAAGCGTTGATAAGCGTTTTTTTTTCATGCAACGGTTTAAATGATGCACGAGGCCGAGCGTGTAATAAACACGAGCAATGAAGAGAACTTTCATATGAGTGAAATACATTATTTTTTCTATGACCCCTCTTGTGAAACATAGAAATAAAAAATAATAGGTACCTATAAAGCCTGCATTAAAAATTACATTTGTGAATAAGATTTTTCATCTAGGGCTTCTTGCTAGAATTGGTGAATTTCTTCAGGATTCAATGTTATGGACTTTTTTCTATTCACTTCCAGGACATAAATTTGTGAGACGCATCTTCGTAACTTTTTTTTGAAGTTGTGGGCAGCAGATCAACTGCCCATTCTGCTTGCTGTTTTATTTCTGCTGGAGTACTAGAAAATTGTTCTTCACTCATTATTAAACACAGATTAATTTTTCTAAAGGAAATAAACAATTATCACAAGCCGCAAGGGAACAAACGTAGATAACCAGTAATACTTATAGGTCCACTACCAATCATTAAATCAAATTTTGCCCTCTACCTACTTTTAGTTGCTGTTATTATCGCAGCTAATTTGTAATTTTTTTTTGTAGATTGTACCAAAATTTAATTATGCAATTAAGGCCGGTTGCACAAATGTGGATCAAAGTTAATCCGAGTTTAATCCCCCGTCGTTGCTTAGCAGCGTCCTGAATCTGGTGTTGCTATAGCAATGACCGGGAATTAAACTCGGATCAAATTTGATTCATGTTTGTGCAACCGGGCCTTAATGTTTCTTTTCACACAGATATGTCACTTTTCACACAGAAACATCACTTTTCATTCGAATTTCGAGGTATGCATGAAAACACCAAGTCTCCATAATAACATTGTTGCATGAAAAACCTGCTTTTAATAGTAGTCGTAAAAAAATAATTATTTATTATAAAATAAAAATAAATTACAATATCAGATCAATACATAATACAAATAAAACAGTAATATAGTAGAAAGTAGATAGAGTAATTTGATTAGTTTTCAACTCCATAGAATAAGCCTCTTCAAACATTCGCGGGAAAAATTCTTCTGTGGATAACCTAAAAGGTAAACTAAGTTAATTGCAATTTGTGGTCATTACCACAATACCATTATATTATGTAAAAATTAAAAGTGTTTAATGAAATAATGGGTGTKAAAAGTTATCAAGTCTATTGTGACTGACATTTTACCATATCACTTCACAAAAATAATAGTACATGCAAGCTTCCGCAAGAAATATTTATTTTTTTGAAAACACTTATGGTTGTAACTGGTTGTTGAAAGAACTTACCGACTGACGAATCTTTGATAAATTACATGAACAAGTATGTTTTAAGCAATAAATCACATTCCTTTTTCACCTCGTCTGTGCCCATTAACAAATCATAAGTGACTGTTTAATTGAACACCTGTTATAATTTGGTTATATCCAATTGATGAAATCTCTAAATGTAAAAATTAAAAGTTATTCTTATTGGTGTTGTAAAAAAACAGCTGCCTATTTAACATTATACTTAAATGGTGTTAAGTTAATCCCAGTTTCTGTGAACGGCCCTTAATTTAACACATTTTACCTGACTGGTGCAGTATCATGTTTACATAATGCCTGTAAGGTGTACTCTTCATATTTTTTGTGGGCCCTTTCCAACAGCTTTTCTTTTCTTGTAGCTAGGTACCTGCAAAAAATTTCAGTTGAGCTGCTTGTTTGGTATATTTTAAGCCAACAAAGTTACAACTCATAAATAACATTGTCATAGGCTAAAGTAATATTCAATATACAAAAGAAATTAAACATTCTGATCAATGTTTATTTCACAACATTACACTGTTCATTAAAATGTATTAATAAATGTTGTACTTACCTGAAAAATTAGTCCGCGTCTGCTGTTGTAGTGTTGTTTGCATGACATTTCTTTGTTAGGTTAGAATATAAAATACTTCAACCTACGCAAAGGATACACGCACATGCGCTCCACGACTATTACTCATAAACAGGCGGGAAATATTGACACAAACGTACGAATTACGAATCAGAGAAAACTTCTATGTACGAATACTTTTATTAAAATATAGTTACATCTGGCATTTGAGGTTATGTGCATATGTCAAATTATTATCCCAGGTCGCTAAAAGTTTTAAAGCGCAGGAGTCCCAATCCCTAGGCAAGTAAATTTCGACCTTCTTGATCGGAGCATACATGCACTGAAATTATTCGCGCATGTTCACCTCATTGTCCTTCCAAAACTTCAACCCAACATTACAGATCTCAAAATAATTGACTTTTGAGATTCGCGCGGTCTTTAAAGACTGCTTTAAGACAACCCAACCACCATTAAAAAAGTAAATATATCCAGATTTATGTTTATCTACGCGATTGCATTTTCTACAGTAGACTTTCCAAGTAGAATATTACATACTTTACGCGTAGATAATATCGTAATTTACACGCCGTATTCTACGCGCCCATCACTGGATACTATGCATAGAGTAATATACACGCCCAACCAGTCTCTTCTGCACTTTCATTCGTTAGATGAATTGCAAATTTCTTTAATCCTTTGAGAAGTCTAATAGATAAACGGAACGATTTGTCTTTGTTACTTGACTTCAGTTGGTCTAACACTATTAGCCTGTGAATATATTCTCCACAAAGGCTTCACATATCTAGTTCACCCTCCTCAACGCTTATCTTTATTAGATAAATCTACCATTTGCTGATAAGTTTGGGCCATGAAGTTCGGCACCTCCTTATGCAGGACGGATCTGACGGCGTATTTTACTATGATACCATGCAGAGTGTAATATACATGCCTAACCAGTCTCTTCTGCACTTGCTTTCGTTAGATGAATTGCAAATTTCTTTAGTCCTTTGAGAAGTCTAAACAGATAAATGGAACGATTTGTCTTTGTTACTTGACTTCAGTTGTTCTAACACTATTAGTCTGTGAATATATACTCCACAAGGCATAACATACCTAGTTCACCCTCCTCAACGCTTATTTTCATTAGATAAATCTACCATTTGTTAATAAGCTTGGGCCGTGAAGATTGACACCTTCTTATGCCGATCGGATCTGGTGCCGTATTTTACAATGATACCATGCATAATGTAATATACATGCCTTACCAGGCTCTTCTGCACTTTCATTCGTTAGTTGAATTGCAAATTTCTTTAGTCCTTTGAGAAGTCTAACAGATAAATGGAACGATTTGCCTTTGCTACTTGACTTCAGTTGTTCTAACACTATTAGTCTGTGAATATATACTCCACAAGGCATAACATACCTAGTTCACCCTCCTCAACGCTTATATTCATTAAATTAATCTACCATTTGCTGATAAGTTTGGGCAATGAAGTTCGGCACCTCCTTATGCAGGACGGATCTGACGGCGTATTTTACAATGATACCATGCAGAGTGTAATATACATGCCTAACCAGTCTCTTCTGCACTTGCATTCGTTAGTTGAATTGCAAATTTCTTTAGTCCTTTGAGAAGTCTAACAGATAAACGGAACGATTTGTCTTTGTTACTTGACTTCAGTTGGTCTAACACTATTAGTCTGTGAATATATACTCCACAAGGCATAACATACCTAGTTCACCCTCCTCAACGCTTATATTCATTAAATTAATCTACCATTTGCTGATAAGTTTGGGCAATGAAGTTGTTACACGCTCGCCTTATATACGAGATGCTATACTTAATAACGACAATGGGTCCAGCAAGCATGTATTTATGCCGTATGTAGTGAAAAGGATAAACTCTTTTGGTAAAAGTTTAACCAAATACGTTGTTACACGCTCGCCTTATATACGAGATGCTGTACTTAATAACGACAATGGGTCCAGCAAGCATGTATTTATGCCGCATGTAGTGAAAAGGATAAACTCTTTTGGTAAAAGTTTAACCAAATGCGTTGTTACACGCTCGCCTTATATACGAGATGCTGTACTTAATAACGACAATGGGTCCAGCAAGCATGTATTTATGCCGTATGTAGTGAAAAGGATAAACTCTTTTGGTAAAAGTTTAACCAAATACGTTGTTACACGCTCGCCTTATATACGAGATGCTGTACTTAATAACGACAATGGGTCCAGCAAGCATGTATTTATGCGTATGTAGTGAAAAGGATAAACTCTTTTGGTAAAAGTTTAACCAAATACGTTGTTACACGCTCGCCTTATATACGAGATGCTGTACTTAATAACGACAATGGGTCCAGCAAGCATGTATTTATGCCGTATGTAGTGAAAAGGATAAACTCTTTTGGTGATAAGGTTTAACCAAATACGTTGTTACACGTTCGCCTTATATACGATATGCTGTACTTAATAACGACAATGGGTCCAGCAAGCATGTATTTATGCCGTATGTAGTGAAAAGGATAAACTCTTTTGGTGATAAGTTTAACCAAATACGTTGTTACACGCTCGCCATATATACGAGATGCTGTACTTAATAACGACAATGGGTCCCAGCAAGCATGTATTTATGCCGTATGTAGTGAAAAGGATAAACTCTTTTGGTAAAAGTTTAACCAAATACGTTGTTACACGCTCGCCTTATATACGAGATGCTGTACTTAATAACGACAATGGGTCCAGCAAGCATATATTTATGCCGTATGTAGTGAAAAGGATAAACTCTTTTGGATAAGTTTAACCAAATACGTTGTTACACGTTCGCCTTATATACGATATGCTGTACTTAATAACGACAATGGGTCCAGCAAGCATGTATTTATGCCGTATGTAGTGAAAAGGATAAACTCTTTTGGTAAAAGTTTAACCAAATACGTTGTTACACGCTCGCCTTATATACGAGATGCTGTACTTAATAACGACAATGGGTCCAGCAAGCATATATTTATGCCGTATGTAGTGAAAAGGATAAACTCTTTTGGTGAAAGTTTAACCAAATACGTTGTTACACGCTCGCCTTATATACGATATGCTGTACTTAATAACGACAATGGGTCCAGCAAGCATGTATTTATGCCGTATGTAGTGAAAAGGATAAACTCTTTTGGTAAAGTTTAACCAAATACGTTGTTACACGCTCGCCTTATATACGAGATGCTGTACTTAATAACGACAATGGGTCCAGCAAGCATGTATTTATGCCGTATGTAGTGAAAAGGATAAACTCTTTTGGTAAAAGTTTAACCAAATACGTTGTTACACGCTCGCCTTATATACGAGATGCTGTACTTAATAACGACAATGGGTCCAGCAAGCATATATTTATGCCGTATGTAGTGAAAAGGATAAACTCTTTTGGTGATAGTTTAACCAAATACGTTGTTACACGTTCGCCTTATATACGATATGCTGTACTTAATAACGACAATGGGTCCAGCAAGCATGTATTTATGCCGTATGTAGTGAAAAGGATGAACTCTTTTGGTGATAGTTTAACCAAATACGTTGTTACACGCTCGCCATATATACGAGATGCTGTACTTAATAACAACATTGGGTCCAGCAAGCATGTATTTATGCCGTATGTAGTGAAAAGGATAAACTCTTTTGGTAAAAGTTTAACCAAATACGTTGTTACACGCTCGCCATATATACGAGATGCTGTACTTAATAACGACAATGGGTCCAGCAAGCATATATTTATGCCGTATGTAGTGAAAAGGATAAACTCTTTTGGTGATAGTTTAACCAAATACGTTGTTACACGCTCGCCATATATACGAGATGCTGTACTTAATAACGACAATGGGTCCAGCAAGCATGTACTTATGCCGTATGTAGTGAAAAGGATAAACTCTTTCTTTTATCGGGAAAAAAAAATTCAAAAATTTTTATTTGCTCGATCGCTTTAAAATGTTCGAAAACGTCCACAAACAAATTTTGAGCAAATAAATTTTCTCGTCTGTGTGTGTACTCCATAACTTTCGAAAGACTTAACATATGAACTTGAAATTTGGCACTCAACTACCCAAACTGTTTATAAGTTATTTGCAAAAAACAGTCACTTAAAAAAAACTGTTTTTTTCTAAATATTTCCGAAAATACTTAACATATTCAAAAAGTAAAAGTACCATCAGATAGGAAATAATATTTTTCACCAAAAGTATTGTAAAAAGTTTTTCCAAAATTTTGACATTTTTGAAATATTTCAAAGAAACTGGATTTTGGACCCCGTCCACACGATTTTCTTTTAAATTTTGCTATTATGTAGAAAATCAAATTTACGATCGAAAAGCACTCTTGCAATTTTTTTGTTATGTTAATAATTTTCGAGTTATTTAGAAAAATCTGATTTTACAAACTTATGGATTTTTGCTAATATCGCGAAAACCGTTTGTCGTAGAAAAAAATGTGTAGAGAAAAAAATTCTCAAAACCTCATAATTGATGGTATAATATAAGAAAAAAAGTGTAAATGTCATTTTGACAATTTGATGTCGAAGCAGGTGGAAGTATTGCTTCAATTTGTAGCGGTTTTTAGATATAGCATAGTGCGAATTGAAAACAGATATTAAAACTGCTAAATCGTATGAATGCCTAACTTAGGATTCGCAAAGCATTTTCCATTTCATTTATGGACAAAAGGCGTATCTAGCTCGTTGAATAAACGTTGACCTAGAGATGACATGTTTAGCTCTTTATAAGATATCTATCTTGTATACTTAAAATGAAATTAAATACATCCTGACAATACATTGATCTTTTCGATTAGGTTTCAATGACCTTGAACAACTAGTCCCTTTAAATGGATTGTGCATTTTGCCCGCGAAGTTTAATTTGATGAACTGTTATGGGAATTCTGTCCGCAGTGTCCGGCCGGATAAACATCAAAATCAGCTGGCTTGCAATAAGAAGGCGCCAGGATGTCAATTTTAATTTAACCAACAGCGGTATAGTATCAGCGGAATACTAACGAATAGGTATGTGAACATACCGAAGAGTCCTTTAAGTGGGTTGTGTCAGTTCATCTGTCTCTAATTTTAAGCTTCCTTTTTCAAGTGTCACCTATTGTTAGGATAATTACCCTTTAATTATGACTTGTTCAGGTTGTTTCAAATTTTAGAGCAAATTTAGTGATACATTTAATGAATATAATTCTTAATTTTTTATAAAAGGATGTAATGTCTACATCTTCGACAAGGAATGTGGCTGCAACATGAAGATGTGCCTCTTAACAAGTACACGAAGTTTTTAAAACCAACAATACTAACACAAAGGAATCGGTAGAGGTTGAGCAATAAATTGCGGCCACCCAGGTTCCCAGATTTATCAAGACTATGCTTTTTATGAGGATGCATAAAAAGTATTATATAGCATACCTACATACCTACACCTACGCCTTCTATATGTTTATTTTTCAATACTGGTAGTTGACGTACCTAATTTAGATTTATGAATAAATAATTGATTTTATAAATACCTTTTTTCTGCATCAGCATATGTTTCTATTTGCTATTTTACAAAAAATATAAAAAATAATAAATAGATAAAGAATAAGCCGATAAAGGAATAAAAATTAGCCATTTGCGCATGTAAAGAATTATACTTTTCTATAAAAAATAATGTATCAGTGATATGACTTAATGAAATTTAAAAAGTGTCCAGTAGATTTTATTCCCTGATGACAATGCCAAAGTAGTTGTAAAAGTTGCTATTTATTTTTTTTTATTTTGGTACTGACGGTGGCTTTTAGGTAGCAGAAAACGCTCTACCATATTATTGTAAATAAATAATACAAAACAATGTGTTATTTGTATCATGCCATGTATAAATCAAAATGTTTCTAGATTAAAGCGGTTTAATGATTCATATAAGTATAATCCGTTTCTGACCTTACATAATCAGAAACCTTAAATCAAAATATTTTAATTCAATCAATAGCATATCATAAGTTATAGCCCGCAATTCTCCTCTCAACGTAGCCTCCCCTACGCGCCCTCCCTTCTTCGACTCACAGTCCCCGCACAGAATTATAGGAGTAAAATTGTTGTTGGTTCAGGATGATTATTATACAGATATACACCCGCGGTGGCGACTACAGCGCCACCATCGGCTCGGTGCTAAAACGGTGGAACTACGAAATGGAGATTCGTCTAAACATGAGCCATTTTGAAATTCATTCTACGGGCATTAGAGGTTACCATGGAAGCGTGCGTACGGTTTGAAAACCTGAACCACATATATGGTTCAGGTTTTCCAGAGTGGTTCAGGTTTTTGCATTCAGAAACATACATTTGGTTCAGGAACATACTATTCCGCTATATATATATATATATAGCTAAGTGATGTCCCAATGATACACTTTCATAATTTGACAGCACTTGTTTTTTCACCATCGCTTTTCAGTGCCAGCTTGATATGTGCAGGAATTATGACATGAACCTTATATATTGAAAATGATGACTAGATATGAAGATAGACCATAAAATAAAGTTATCTATTTATTCAGAGAGAAATATCTTAGTTTACTGCCAATATTGCAAGGAACTGTAAGCAATACTGAGCAAGAATTTTGGGATAACAGACACATAAGAAAAACAGGTATTCACTGAAAGGCTGCACTCAAAGAAGAGGTTGATCAAGCTTAATTTGCTGTTGTCCGTTCATAGGAAACATATCTTTTCCATCAAACAGCAGTTATCAAAGTGCAAAAATCTTATCATTACAAACTAATAATCCGCTAGGAATTGACTGGATAGGATCATGATAGAAGACTCCAGTTTTGTGAACAAATGAGGGATCCACGGGTTGTGAAAGATCTGACTACAGAATAATCAATATTTATGTAAATGATGAAGTAAACTGATAGAATTGTCATCACTGGGAAAAGCAGAGTCTGGAAAAGAGCTACACTCAGTGGCCAGAAAAATTGAACATTAGGAGTAATATTTCTTTAATGAATTTAGAATTCTGGTGGGAAGAGTTATTTCTTAATTTGGCTATTCTATTTGCTTGTCCCTTAGAAGGTAATGATCCAAATAAAAACATCTGGTTCCAACTAGATGGGGTGTCTCTCTATTTTGCAAACCTTGCCTGAGAATATCTGGATGCCGAACTTACAGCAGATGGATTGGTAGAAGAGCCTTTGAATGTTCACCTAGGTTTTCAGACCAGACTCTTTTGGAATACTTTCTATGGGGGTACTTGAAAAGCAGTTTTTAAGACGAAACTGGAGTTCAGGGAATTCATAAGGCATGGATGTAGGCTAATGTTCCCTGAAGTATTCAGGAATATTTCAAATGATTTAGTTGCATGTGCATTTAAGGTACTGGCCAAATAAAACGGACAATATTTTGAACATTGTTTTAGGAGTAAAAGAATTCTTTGATTTTAATTTTTCAAGTAATATATTTTGTTCAAAATCTTGTAAATGACAAGAAACAGAATTTTAAAATGTAGTATTTATACAGGGTGTTACCGTTAACTGTCTACAATAGCTAATTTCGTTATTTGATATCGCAATCTGGTGGCTTAAATGGGTAAGTTTTATGAATTTTTTTGATGTTTTGTGGTTAAAAAAAAACAATTGAACATCAGCTGACTGAGATATCGACTACAAATTTGTTAGTTTAAACGACCCCATTCTTTATAGTGCATTCAATTGAAGGAGTCACATAAAAAAAGCACTAAGGTACCACTACCCTATAGTCAGTTGTTTTTACAGTATCACATGTTGAACAATTGCTGTTCATGAAACAGTCTACAATTGTGAATGTTTTTTATTTGAGAACATAGACTAGTGGTTTCAATCGGAAAGTTTTATAAACCTTTGAGAAGAATTTTGTGATGTTTACAAAAAATAATTGAAAATCAACTGACCAAGGTATTCACTACAAGTTTGTCATTTTAAATGGAATGACCCCATTTTTTACAGTGCATTCGATTAAGGGAGTCAAATTAAACAAAAAACTATTAAGGTACCACTACCCTACAATCATTTGTTTTTGAGATTATCTTGTGTTGAATAACTGCTATTCACGAAAGAGTCTAAGATAACAAATTTTTTTATTTGACGTTGTAGATTAGTGGCTTAAATGGAATTCTCATGATGTTTTTTAGGAATTTGTGGTATTTAAAAAAAGCAATTGAACAACAACTTATTGAGATATCTACTTGAAGTTTGTTGTTTTAAATAAAACGACAAAAAAGTACTAAAGTACCACTACCCTACAGTCATTTACGTCTGAAATAACTAGCTGTTCACAAAACGGTGTACAATAACTATTTTTTTTATTTGACGTCGTAGACTAGTGGTTTAAATGGGGAAGTTTCATGAATTTTTGATAAAAATTTTGAGCTATTTACAAAAAAAAATAATAATAATCAACTGACCCAGATATTTACCACAAGTTTGTTATTTTAAATGGAACAATCCAACTTAAATGGGCTATTGGGTAGACGGTAGAGTATATTGGAACTAAACACAAAAGTATTAAGATACCACTACCCTACAGTCATTTATTATTGAGATCTCCTGCTAAATAATTGTTGTTGACGAAACAGTCTACATTAGCTAATCTTTCGAGAAGTATCTGATGTTGATAATAAACAATTGCGCATAAACTGACTGAGATATTAGTGACAACTTTGTTATATTAAATAGAATAGTACATTGAATACAGCATATCAAATTAAACAAAATAGTACTAAGGTGCTACTACCTCACATATTTGGTATTAAGATATCTAAAGTTGTAGAAGAGGTTGTTCTTTTTAAAACAACAAACTTGTAGTCAATATCTTGGTCAGTTGACGTACAATTGTTTTTTCTAAACAGAAAATTTTTCTGAAAAATTCATAGAACTTCCTCATTTAAACTGATAGTCTACGACATCAAATAACAAAGTTAGCTATTGTTGACTGTTACCATAAACACCAAAGATTGTTTCTGAAACATCTCACAAACAAATGGCTGTAGGGTACCTTAATACTTTTTTGTTTAATTTGACGCTCTTAATCGAATGCACTGTAAAAAATGGGGTCATTCTATTTAAAATCACATACTTGTAGTAGATATCTTGGTCAATTGATTTTCATTTGTTTTTTTTTAAACATCACAAAATTCTTCTCAAAAGTTTATAAAACGTCCCCATTGAAATCGCGTCTACGATGTCAAATAAAAAACGTTGGCAATTGTAGACTGTTTCATGAACAGCAATT
Organism: Rhyzopertha dominica; assembly: GCA_025024175.1. Lineage (NCBI taxonomy): Eukaryota > Metazoa > Arthropoda > Insecta > Coleoptera > Bostrichidae > Rhyzopertha > Rhyzopertha dominica. The sequence continues at coordinate 40,616 of QCXZ01000011.1, read as the reverse complement.
GTTCAACATGTGATATCGCAAAAACAAATGACTGTAGAGTAGTAGTTCCTTAGTGCTTTTTTTTAATGACTCCTTCAATCGAATGCACTATAAAAAATAGGGTCGTTTAAACTAACAAACTTGTAGTCGATATCTCAGTCAGTTGAAGTTCAATTGTTCTTTTAACCACAAAATTTGTCTAAAAGATTTATAAAGCTTACCCATTTAAGCCACCAGATTGCGATATCAAATAAAGAAGTTAGCTATTGTAGACTCTTAACGTGAACACCCTGTATAAATACTACATTTTAAAATTTTGTTTCTTGTTATTTACAAGATTTTGAACAAAATATATTACTTGAAAAATTAAAATTAAAGAATTAGCTTTTACACTTTTACTCCTAAAACAATGCTCAAAATTTTGGCTTTTTATTTGGCAGTACCTTAAATACACATGCAACTAAATCATTTGAAATATTCCTGAATACTTCAGGGAAAATTAGCCTACATCCATGCCTTATGAATTCCTTGAACTCCTCAACATTTCCCAGCTTCATCTTAATAAGTGCTTTTCAAGTACCACTATAGAAAGTATTCCAAATGAGTCTGGTCTGAAAACCTAGGTGAACATTCAAAGCATCTTTTACCAATCCATCTGCTGTAAGTTCGGCATCCAGATGCTCCTAATGCTCAATTTTTCTGACCATTGAATATAGCTTTCTCTCATTCAGTATCCTTTTTCCAGTGAAGACAATTCTGTCGGTTTACTTCATCATTTAACATAAATATTGATTATTCTGTAGTCAGATCGTTCACGACCAGTAGATCCCTCATGTGTTAACAAAACCGGAGGGTTTTATAATGATCCTATTCAGTCAATTCCTAGCAGATTATTAGTTTGTAATGATACAATTTTTGCACTTTGATACTGCTGCCTGGTGGAAGAAGTTATGGTTTTCATAAATTGGCAACAACACATTAAGCTTGATCGACCTCTTCATTGAGTGCAGCCTGTCAGTGTTATTCTTGTGTCTGTTATCCCAAAATTTTTGTTAAGTATTGCTTACAGTTCCTTACAATATTCACACTAAATTGAGGCAGTTCTCTCTGGATAAATAAATAACTTTATTTTATGGTCTATCTTSATATCCAAKCGTCATTCAGATTTAAATATAGTTCTTTCAGTTAAGTAAGGCATTGCAATGAATTTAGCAAGAAATGTCAAAAGGTGTTGAATTTATTTAACACAAATTTTGAAACGTACACTGAAAATTACTTTGCATTCCTTAATAATTTTCAWTTAAATTTGCTACTACAACTACACCCATATTAGTGTTGTATGAAAAAATAGGAAGAAAAAKGTAAGATATTTTGATCATTTGCTGAAGCAGAAGTATTAAGGTGAATTGTTTTAACAAAAAAAAATCACTACTWATAATACTGATCGACATGTCCAAACAAAAAAAAAAACTGCATTCAATGACTGAATTTGTTCCAAGTTATAAACTCACTCTGTATATTACTATTATTATATCTGTGTGTTAGAACCAGTACAAAAGAATACTCTACCATTTTCTTGAAGCTTTCGCTGCCGACCTTGACTTTTCCTACAGACGTTTCGCTGATATTTGTGGAAAAAGTTTATGCAAGGTTTAATATATGTTGTAGAAATCCCGATAAAAATTTATGGCAAGTAAGCACCATGACTCTTTTGCTTTAACTGCACTATAAATGTAACAATAAAATAATGTTGCTAAGTCTAGCTTCAAGAAAAAGTAATTTTTTAAGTAAAATTGTTTGTATAAAGAAATGACCGTAAGCATTCTGCAAGGTGAAATTCTTTTTAATATATCTCTCAATAACCGTACAAAGTTTATTCATAAAGTATTATTACCTTTTAGTGGAATTATTACATTGACAAATGCCTTTTTTAAAATAGTTTTACAATTAAATCTGTACAAAACAGTGTACCAATTATTTAATATTTAATATAGTATTTGGAAAACCAAAATGATTTCTTGGTAATTGTAAAAATCAAGTTGTTTGTGTTTATAAGTTTGATAAGTGAAAAGGGGCCAAAATTTCACACTTTTTTCTCTTGTACTATAAAAGTTATGTCAATTTGCTGGTATTGCAATCCTTTTGCTCACATTTTTTTATAATTCCATACTTGTACTGGTGAATAAAGAGGCACTACATTTTCGTAAGGAATTCAGAAATATAAAAAAATCATTTAGCATATGTGCACAAAAAATCCAATGAATAGTTACAGAGTTATGGAGAAATATCTTTTTTTAACTTATTTAAATTAATCCATTCATAATAACAGCAACAAAACTGACAGTCAGTTGCTATAAAATATATATGAAAAATGCATTGGAGCAATACATAAAGTGCTACATATAATAAATGTATGCACTTAGAACAGTGAAGAATATTAAACCTGCAACTGGTAACTTCCTAACTTCTTTTTTAAATATTTGTATTGCTGATACTATCACTGTTATTACTGTTTATTTGAAGCTAACTAGAATACAGTTGAGTGATATATTTCTACAATTTTTTATGTAGTTTCTTATACATTTAAATATTTCAAGCTAAATTAAAGGTTCACTGGCTCATTTGAGATTTAAATTTGCAGTTCCTAAAAATTCTGTAGTCATATATTCTTAACAGTTATGTGTTTCTCATTGCTTATGTTTTTATAATTCATTTTGTAATTTTTTGTTAACTTTGCAGGGCAAAGGATTTAAATACACCCATTATTTTGCGCTCATCCATGTGGGGTTGGATGCAGAAAAAAGTAAACACCAACACAAAAATGGAGTGGCTCATCACATGTGGTTTCAACGCTTTTTGTCCAATGCTCACCCCAATGAAGACCTTCAGTGCATATTTCTTGTATGCAAACTGTTTTCTAGCAAATTTCTAGTAATAACAGGTGTTTTTTTTTAGTCTGATGGGTATTGTTACATGGAAAATCATTCAATTTTGCATAGCTAGAAAGACACTTTTGTTGCAAGAATGGAAGTCCCTCTACGACTTCAAAGTTAAAGTGACTTATTCCATACATTTCATAGTGATGTTCTTGGCAGAGCTAGTGGCTTTCACCATCAGATTTGAGCTCACCACAAACAAATGGGCCATTGTTGCCTCCAGGATCTTTTCATGGATAGCGTTAGGTAATAATTTATTTATCTATTGTTAATTTTCACTATATACTTCATTATTGGGAACTAAGTGGACCCAGTTAGATAGATGTGATGCTTTTTATTTTGTATTGTATAGAACCCTAAATAAATATGTTCCTAAAACTCGTTATCAAACAAGTAGATGTCCTCCTTAGTTCAATCGTGATATTATAGCCGGTTCGAAACCCAGGGGCCTTATGTCTAGAAAGCTTAAGCGCAGCTTTGACCCGATTCTCACTGTACAGTTCAGAAACATACATATGTCACCATATCAAACTTAACATTTTGATTTCCTATAAACAATGTGTATCCAATATACACTGGGCAGCATAACTATAGCCCCGTCCTGAATTTTTAGTTTTTCTTCGTCAAATGCAAACGTAATTTAATGTAACTAACAAGAGGAATAAAAGAAGCGAAAATAATAAGACGTAGACTTTTCACAGTCATTTATTAGCAGTTCCCGTATTTTAATAAAATATTTTTGTAATTGGAGTGGTACACAACAATAGCTCCATCTAAATTTCACACAGAATTGAACAAATTTTAACAAAACATTCGTAAATTAATAAGGGGTTTGGCCTCCATTCTATCTAGTTAGCTCAAAAATTCTAGAATTCTTGCTTTTAACCAAATTATTTAATAATTCTTGGTTCCAAATTGGCCCAAACCTCTTCTAATGAATTTTTGAGTTCATTTATGGGTCGCATACTGTCTGTTATCCGCATGAACTAAGATACCCCAAAGATTTCCAATTGGGTTCATGTCAGATGAACAAGAGGGCCACTCTAACAATTCGACATTTTGGTTGGCAAACCCATGGATGTATAAAAGAGGGGATACCGCATTGTTGTGAAGCCAACATCTGAATGGCGTGAAGTTAGCGCAATAACAAACTTTGTTTTCCACCCGCAGCATTGGCTTGCCGTAATTTGCATTCTTCAGTATGCTTCGGAAACCTAAAAATAATAGATAGGAAAAAAATATTGTATGAATATGATTTATGCACACATATAAAGCTCGTTTTTTGTTATACACTAGTAAAAAATTGATCTTTTAGTAGTAGTGTTGTAAAATATCGGCATAATAAGTAACTTAAATACCGCACGCCTATGAATCTTAACCTTAAATACTACTTAGGTGTTACATACCTGTGAAATGAAACATTGGGTTAACATATATCAATCTTTCTGCACATTTGAGACTGCCTGATCATCTTATCACTGCTACCGTTAACAATTATATGGAAATCATTCCCTGCGTCTTGCACATCATAAAACCAAATAAAAACAAACACGCAAACGCCCAAATGGTGTGTGACTGTGAACATGAAGCTTAGTCATTGGACATACACAACTGGTCAACTGGAAGATCCAATGTTTTCTACAAATAAACGCTTAGACTGTGATCACATGTTGGAATCAGTTTAGAATGTGAAAAGCTGGATCCCCTTTTTTATACATCCATGGGCAAACCAAGCCATCGACTCTCTACTGACATGAATCCTCGCATTATCTTGTTGGAAAATGAAATCTCGTTCGTAATTGTCAATTAAATTTGTCTCAAGAACTTGAATGTACTTTCAGCTGTTCATTCGTGTTGATGGGTAAGTCAGTGTTAAAACGCCTGCTTTTGTAAAGGCACCCCATACCATTAATGTACCACCTTTAAAGTTTCATTTTGAAAGATACTTAGATTCTCTCCTCAGATCTCTCCAATAACAAATGAAACCATCTGCACCATCAAGATTAAATTTTTTTCATCAGAAAAGATAATCTGAAATTTAAAAAAAAAATAACATGGTTTAATTCGAGGATTAATTGTAAAGTTTTGGTTTACATTTTACCAATCTCGATCCATATTCTGATGAGCAAATTCCAAACGGCTGTTTGATGGTTAGGAAGAAGTCTTGGACATTTTCTTACTTTTTGGCGTACAATGTGTTCACTTTTCTTCAGAACTGTTCCCATAGTCCATTTTGAAACATCGAGCCCGCACTCTTGAGCAATTCTTTCTAGACTTTTTAAAGTGTTACTCGCTATAGCAATAATTCTTCTTGTAGCTCTGGACGAAATTTTTTTCTTAGGGCCACCTTGGTTGTTTGTGTCATACTGTTCAGGGTTTCCCAAATAATTGGCGACAACTTTATGAGATCGGTTAATTCTTTGAGCATTTCATCCCAAAAAGCCAGTATTTTACCGGTTTCCATGTCACTCAGATAGCTTCCACGAGGCATTTTTAACACAATTGTTACAACACAGTGACAGTTAATAATAACAAAATATAAACATGTTATTGACGATCAATCACAGCCACCTAAGAGTTTTTTTAAGTGGCCCTATAGTTATGCACCACGCAAATTTTAGAAATTATTTCATTACATTATGTAAATTATTAATAAATTACTTTAAATAGTCCAGTTCCTATTATTTTTATTTCTTTTATCCTTCTTGTAAGTTACCTTAAATTACGTTTGGAATTGGCCAAGAAAAACGGGTATGTCAAGTTGGCCCCGCCCGATCAAATTTTTACAATTGCTATATATATGAATTGTGCTAGTTTTGTGCTGAATTGTGCTGCCATTAAAAAGTTTTGTGCAGCAACCCTTATACGTTTAATTAAATATACATTTGGCGGGGCCAGCTTGACGGTCAGCCCCGCTTTTTTTTRCAATATTCAAAATCTTATTGCGGCAATGAATTGTGCTCGTTTTGTGCTGAATTGTGCCGGTGTCGGCGAGTTTTGTGCAGCAACCCTTATATTTCATTTTTTAAAACATCGGCGGGTGGGGCCAGCTTGACAGTTAGCCCCGCTTTTTTTGCAATATTCAAAATCTAATTACGGCAATGAATTGTGCTGGTTTTGTGCCGGTGTCAGCGAGTTTTGTGCAGCAACCCTTATACAGGGTCCGCCACCTAAAACTCCCCAGGCTCGTATTTTCTTTATTTTTTTAGGTACAATTTTAAGTTATATGTCAAATTGTAAATCTTTTTGAACTCTTTAAAAATAGAATATTGGGCGTCCAAAAATTTTTTTTTGCAGATTATCATATTTTGCAAATAAAGTTAATTTTTGTAAATATTTGTATAATAAATATTGTATAATAAATATTGCTTTATAGTTGGATGCCGGCTTTTATTTTCTTCAATTTGTGTATTTACCATGTATGCGTAGTTTTTACTCCTTCTTAGTGAAAAACAAGAAAAACTAGTCACCACCATTTTTGTTAATAGGGTTCTTCAGAATTTTTAAGTGCTACTTTAGTTGCTTATTACGGTACAAATTATGCCTACATACCCATCGCTGCACACAACACCCCAAAATTTGGAGTAACTTTTAAATAAATAAAGTACAAAGTTCATTCTACACAGAGAGAGGCTAGGAAATGAAACTCTGCAATGAGGCTAGTGCGTGATGTAGAAAACCAAACTAGCCTCATCGCACTTAAAAAATTCTGAACAACCCTATCAACAAAAAATGGCGGCGAATAGTTTTTCTTGTTTATCACTAAGAAGGAGTAAAAATTACGCATACATGGTAAAGACACAAATTGTACTGTAGACAAAAAAAAGGATGGTGTTCTTAATTTTCTGAACTTATCCATGTCGGTAAAGAACAATAAAATTGACTTTTTACAAGACCAACATAGTCAGATGTTATAATCCCGGTTCGCTCAATCAATCATTCTATAGTTTAATAAACAGATTAGTATACATTTCACTTAAAAAGGAAAATTTTGAAAAAGAATTGACGACAATTAAACAGTTAGCCTTTAGCAATGGATATGACACAAAAATCGTGGACAATATAGTTAAAAACTAATATAGAGGTAGAATACAAGCAATACTGTTCAGTGCTAGCAAAAAAAAATATAAAACATATTTTTGTGTCAAAAATAGACTTAACAGATTTGGAAAAAAAGTAATAGAGGTAAAAAAGTTTAATTTTGGAAGACTTCTACTTAACAACAAGCCAAAGTGTAATAGTTTGAACAAAAGTGGTATTTACCAACTACAATGCATGCAGTGTGATATTGTATACATAGAACAATTAGGTAGAACCATTAGAAGTAGAATTAAAGAAAATGCTATAAATATAAATTCTAATCAAAACAGAACAGGTTTTGCTGACCATTGCATTAAAAATAATCATTGTTTAGACAAAAACATCAAAATTTTACATTCCGAAAGAAGGGGTAAAAAACAACCTTTTGTAACATTTGGTAATTAAAAAAGCTCAAAATCACAAAAACATTTGGCCAATATGCGAACAGAAATTCCCATGTCGAGTATGCCTTTGATATTGCCAAAATTATGAAGTCAGCCTTCAAACCCCAGGGAAAAGATTTTTGCAACTGAACAACCCCTGTTAAAAAGGGACGTAAACAAAATTCTGCACATCTAAGTTTAGTATAATGCTGTTACCTCATTGATAAAGACCGCTTAGGTCGAAACAGTTGTCAGAGTTATCTGATAAATCAGTTTGTTTCCAAGCTACCTAATTGATTCAGAATGTTTCACAATGAATGCACCTTTGAAACAATTTAACAGAACATTTTCTGGTACTATTGATTCTGTTGCTACAATCTCTATTCAAAATAAGGCTAATAAAGTTATTAAGAAATTTAAATTGGATAATGTGGTTTCTTTATCTGATAGTGTAAGATTTACTAAATTTAATAGTATGGTTCCAAAATTTTGTTCTTTACCTAAGATTTATAAACCAGATTTGCCTTCTAGACCTACAATTTCTTCAGTTGACTCTCCGACAGGGTTATGTATTGTTATTACAGATGTATAACTATTTTTTTTGTGTTTGCTAATAAATTTAATAACTGTTGTCTTCCTGTTCATTCTTGTTTAGTAAGTTTAGATTCACTAATATTCCTTTAGATTTTTGTAAAGAAGCTATTACAAAAAATTAAATGTTCAACAACATTGTAATCTTAATTTAAATACTTTTTTGGATATAATTACATTTGTCTTTGATGACATAATTTTTAACTGTAATGAAACCTATTATAAACTAATATTTGGTACACCAATGTATCTTGGTACAATTTGTAGATAATGGATACAGAACACTGTTATACTCTATATTAGAAGAAAAAATAATGTTTCACAAAAATTAACTTTCCTGTTGAATACAAAATATAATGTTTCTAAAGAAATATCCGAATTAAAATTATTGTTGTATAAATCTGGTGCTATATTTTAGATACTTTAACTTAAGTTGCTTATATTACTATACATACGAGCGCAAATCATAAACACAATAATTCGGAGCTGACATAGCATTTCGCTAGGGAAACTATCATTATTGTGTAGTTCTTGTGTTCGCCGCTGTCTAGATCTGACATTTAAAAGAATAAAAGTTTCCCGTTTAAAGTAATAATATAATATAATTCGTTCAAATTAAATTATTGTTTGTGTTGCATTTAAAATCATTCTTATTTGAGCAGAAAGCGCTGCTTTAATATGTAATCAAAGAAAGCATAAAGTATCACAGAAATAAACTATTTTGTTTAATATGGAGTATAAATATTGTTTCTAAAGAAATATTCGAATTCAAATTATTGTTGTAAAAATCTGGTGTATTTTAGATATTTGAACATTTCAGTGTTTGTACATTTACAGATAGTAACACAAGTTATATAAAGAATATGTTTAAAATAAACTAAAGAAGTCTTCATTTAATTTGCAATGTTTTTGGGTTTGTTGAATTTTTGCGATAGTTATATTTTGATTGTTTACATATTTTTCGTACCGAAATATATAATTTAAGTGAATTTAATTCACGATCCTTTAGTGATAAATGTGATTTATTGTGGGTTTGGATCAATAAGCTGGTTATGTTATAGTCTCTTTATTTGTTAGCCATCTGTTTTATTCATAATAACAGTAACTCCTCCTTTATCACTATTTAATACAATAAGATTTTGATAAAGTAATTAATTTAGAAATTTAATTATATATAATAATTTAAACAATGCATTACCAATTGTAATATTTAACTAATTTAAAACTAGACAATACAAAATGTACAATAATGAATTTCGTAAAACTAAAATAAAAACATAAATAAATTAACAAAATTAATTAGCATTCAAATAATATTATTCAATAAATATAAAAGTGATACTCAAAATTTAAGTGCAATTTATACATATCTGTTAACGTACTTGAACAAAAAAGATAGTCCTATTGATTAATATCTTATAACATTTTGAATGCATCCCATGCAGTTCTAAATTTTAAAGTATCAAGATACGTTTTGCTTGTTTTTAAATATTTATGTCAAAATTAATTTTATGACAGCCTGGTAAATATAATTGCACATTTTTATTTATATTTATACGTTTATTATATATCATATGAATTTATAGATTACAACTGGTTTTGTGAAGATTTTAAATTGTTGATTGTGGAGAGTTTTATTACCATTTCGCATTTATTGAGTTTTATAATTTTATATTTTGCTTCATGTTGGTATTGTTATATTGTATTTTAGAAGCCCTGAAGAAGGAACCAAATGGTAMCGAAAGCTTGGCTAACAAATAAAGAGACTATAACATAACCAGCTTATCAATCCAAACCCGCAATAAATCACATTAATTTAAGTCAATATTGAATTTAAAAGATTGTTTAGTATCAAGCATACTTTACTTTAAAACGAACTTGTTACTTCTTTTCAACGTCATAGAATTTTTCAGATTGTTGAATTGAAACGATTATTTGATATATGTGAATCTTGCTGCAAAGTCTTTTTTTTAAATGTTTTCCAATTTTTGGGATTGTTGAATTTATCAGAATAGTTTCACTTTCATGCATGTTTCTTACATTCACATGTTGCATTTAAATATTAATATTATTAATTATTAATACAAACTACTTTCTGCAATACTCAATTTCTATTATACTTTATGGGCTGGTTGCACAAACACAGATCAATTTGATCGCAGTGTTAACCTCAGATCAAAAGCATGGTAACCATGAATTTTAAGCATTCTTATTGGTTTGCCATGGTTTGATCCAAGGTTAACACCATCACCACGATCAAATAGATCCGTGTTTGTGCAACCAGCCCTATTTCTGCGATACATTATTTTTTGAATACATTCATTTTTAAACAGCCATACAAATTGTGGTGTTACATAATGGAAATTAGGCTTGTGGATATTTCACGTAGTATTGCTTTTGCTCTTAGACAAGGTTGGGCTGCGATGCTGCTAGATGGTGAGAGAGTGTGCGTGGTTTGTGGAGGTTTGCCAGTGCCAGCGTAATGAATTTTCGTGAAAGTAACAGATTTTTGCCGAAGGGTAATAAGGCAATAGATCGGCTTGAAAAGTAATTATATCTATTACAATAGTATTAGTTCATCAAAATGAAACGCTTATCTTGCTCGTGCGATACAGTTATTATCAGATGGGCAGCTTCCAGTAGGTGGTGTATTGCGTAATTTTTCCCCCTAAAATTTGACTAATTAAAAAGCAGTACGTTTCTGATAATTAGTTGTTCGAGCAATACGACTGCATACAGTAGCTTGCTTGATAAATAACATAAATAATAAATAATAATAGCAAATGAAATACTGAAGAAAAATAAATCTAACCATAAAAAAAAGACAGGCCCATGTTTTTGATAATTACTAGCGGACCTGGCAGATGTTCTCCTGCATGATATTCTAAACGATTARCATATTAAAATGAATGAATGCATACACAAAAATTCATTCAAGTTGATCCTGCCGTTCAGTTGCAGTATAGATAAGTAACCTAGATACTGACTGCAGCACCATCTGTTGGGCTGGTTTGTGAATCTAAACCATCCAGGGTGCCACCCAAACGCATACAAACTCATTCAAATCGGTCCAGCTGTTTAATTGCAGTATAGATAAATAACCTAGATACCGACCGTAGCAACATCTACCGGGGGGCTGATTTGTCAATCTAAACCATCCAGGGCGTTACCCAAATGCATATAAAAAAATTCATTCAAATCAGTCCAGCTGATTAGGAGGAAATAACCTAGATACCGATTGCAGCGCCATCTGACGGGCTGATTTGTGAATCTAAAACAATCAAGGCACCACCCAAACGCATACAAAAAAAATCATTGAAATCGGTCCAGCCGTTCAGGAGGAAATAACCTAGATACTGACTGCAGCGCCATCTGCTGGGCTGATTTGTAAATCTAAACCATACACGGCGCCACCCAATCGCATACAAAAAAAATTCATTCAAATCGGTCCAGCCGTTTAGGAGGAATTTGGTGACATACACACGTACGCTAGAATTATAAATATAAAGATACAGTTAAATATTTTAATCTGTAACGGTAGTTGCCCCGGTCATACTGGTTTGAATTACCCTCGTGAGGAATAAAGTATAATTAACTTTGTAAAAACTGAGAATGGGAGAGCTAGATTTGTATTATCTAAACTGTTGGCTTAGTGAACTAGTTAAACTAAAGAATATACTTATAAAAAAACAATTTTTATAGCATTATGCATTAATTTGCCAAGCATTAAATTTATGGTAATTTTTACTAATATTTTTTAAGTCTTAATTTGACCGAAATTGCTGCATAATTTTAAATGCACCGTTTGCTATTGTCCTCAAGCTGTTAAAGTCCACTTATGTATTATATTCGCCTTGTAAGCACTAGCGTAAAACTTTGCAGCATTAATAAAATGCAGGCAGCTAAATCAAAAACACAACATAAATTATTACAAATCCAGGTACTGCTTCATAATTCTGAAGCATTTTTTTTCTGTGGCATAAAAATATTTATGTTTTTAGCTTTAATTAAATGTACATAGCTTAAACACGTGGAACTGAAATATGAACACATCACTTATATTTCATTTGACTTGAACAATAGCGACCTTTGGACCAGAAAACGTGACCCTATTAGTGGAATTGTTTAAATAAATCAGATTTGCACACTTTCAATATTTCAGTTCCTGTTATTATATTTTGTGTTACTTATTAAGCAAGCTATTAATTCACACTTTGCACCAGAACACTTCTTATTCTCTAGCTAATAGCGTATTTCATCTCATAGTTTAACGACAATTTTTACAAATTAGGAGTGCTATGAAAATTCAGAGTTAAAAGCTCATATAAAATTATGTTTTTGTGTGTAGGAGGTATGTAAACTTCTTTATTTATTTAATCATATGGGATACCTCCACCGTAGCCATAAATATACAACAAAATACAGTGTACCTGATTAGGTCATAACAATATTTCTATAACTAAACTAAATGATTATTGCACAGATTAATCCTAGCGTAACAAACAGCAACAAAGTAATCTAACCCAACATATCTCCTAAATTAAAGCACAATCATTAAGAAATCATCAAACTAAAATTAATAGTGACATAAAGTCATAAACAGTAAGAAAAGTAAATGCTACAATAATCAATAGTTTAGCTTACAATTATAAACTGACAGGTAAATGAGTATAATAATTAAGTAAGTGATATGCCCCTGAGAGACATTTTAAATCTGTTTCGAGTATATCCAAGAATTTGCTATCGTTTAGTAGTCTTAGGGTCTGATCTATGGGAGAATTTTGTATATAATTAGTAGAGTGGTATCTCACAGCAAAAGCTTGCTGACCGCACATTGATCTACCCGGTACTTTCAAGGTAATTTTTTCCAATAAATCTGGACAAACAATCAAACCATTTATCATCTTCAAAATTGTTATTAAATCACAAATCAAATGGTGTTCTGCTAGAGTTCGTAGATTCAAAACTACCAAAATGTAGCGATAATCATGGTTCGATATCATCATTGACTTCCTATAGGCAACATATCTCAAAAATTAATTCTGCACCTTTTTCCAATGTGTATGAATGACAATATGCCACTGGAGATCATATAACAGAAGCATACTCCATAATGGAACAAACAAGGGTACCATATAGCTTCTTAACAACAAGATTCTAAAAACTATGGCAGTTTCTTAACACCAATCCCAAAGTCTTAGCAGCCGACAATGAAATTCCATGGATATTCTTAATAAAACTCAAATGTTCATCCAATATGACTCCAAGATCACAAATAGCATTTTTTTATTCAATACTGGTGTTGTTTGTGGTGTAACTAGAATTGACCTTCTTGTGTAGCCTGTGGAAACTAATATATGAACATTTAATAATATTCAAAAATAGGCCATTGACATTACACCAACCAGAGGAAACATTTAGGTCAAGTTGCAGAAACAAGCAATCAGCATCTGAAKTAATTCGACGAAATAGWTTCATATCATCCGCAAACAKGAGGAAGTCACAGCCAGCAAAACACTCTGCCATWTCATATACAAACAGATTTAAATAAGAGATGAGCAATGAGGTCCCTGCGGGAKACCCGACGTTACTGAGATCTGCTCAGAAACAAAGAAATCAAATCATCTGAAAATCCAATACCATCCAACTTGTGAAGAAGCAGCTTGTGGTTAACCCTATCAAAAGATTTTTTCAAATCTGTGTAAAGGCCATCCACCTGAGATCCCTCCTCCATAGCATCCAGTATAAAAGATTCATATACCATAAGGTTAATTACTCTAGACTTATATTGTGAAAAACTATGCTGCTGCGGTATTATTAGTTCTTTACAGGCAAACCTTAGGTACTGTGCGTTTCTTAAGTCCTGGCCCAAATTGGAATGTAATGAAGTTTAGCATGTTAAGGAAGCACAGCGGTTTCTTTGCACCCTAAACTGTGCACAGACTAGTAACGTATAGCCAAAAGATGATCTGAACTAATTTGCCCAGACAAATATTGCACATCAGTCTGGAAAGACGCCACAACGTGATACTAACTTGGGAGGGGCCACTGCAATCTCGCATCCCATTTGCGCATGGTATCTGTTGTTGCAGTGTAACCAGTGGCGTGTGCTTACTTCAGTTATTTCACGGTTATTTTGTGCGTTAGTAGTTGCTAATAAGAGACGGGAACATTGCTTTGGAATGCGGTAAAAATTAAAATAATATGGAACATTTCTTTCCTTCTATTTGAATGATTTATTCGTAAAAATAATGCTAGAGATTTAGGAATTCAAAATTTAATTTTTCTGACGCATTGAGCATTTGACCAAATTTCTCTTCATAAATGGGAGGCATTTGTATGGCATGTTATTAATGTTGGAGACGAATATTGAAAAACTGATGGTTTATTCGTTGAACAAGTTGAGAAGATTATAATCACTATAGGTAGTAATAGTGACAATTCAAGTAGTTCAGATAGTGATTTGTCCATTTCTGAAAACAATGACTTTGAGAATGAAATGGATGGTTTCTTAGTTTGCCAAATGGTGACGGAATGACTGAGTGATCCCACATAGGAAAGGAAGTAAATACAGTGTTTTATCTGGCCCTGTTTTTGTCTTAAAAGAACCTTTGTTTCTGATTTTTACTACTACACGGTGTGGGAGTGTACCCACTTGGTTTCATTCTGTTATTTTTTCCTTTGTAAATATATTTAGCTTTATTTCTATTCATTTCAATGGTACTCATATTTTGTGACCAAATGGTTCTAGAGTTTCTATATAAAATCACAAACAAGGGCTCTTGGTTGCAGATAGGCGAAAGCCTCTCTGGGTTTATAATCTGTGATGTCGTGATCATTGTACTAATCATACTTTATGTGGTCGAGTACTTATTGACCACCTATAATATTCGATGTGAGAAACTTGGTATTAAATAAGACTCAAAGTGTGTTCTGTTATTACGATAATTATAGTTTGTTGAAAAAATGTGTTCGTATTTTGTGAATTCTGTTCATTTAATAAAATTTTTTTTAATATATTAGTGTTTAAATTTTCAGTGGCTTTTAGGGAAACAAACATTGCTACAAAAATTCAATGCATTTAAAGATAACTCGGAAAACTAATTTTATGACCATAAATATAATAAAGTATGCAAGGAATAATTTCGATGATTATTATAAAAATAAGGTATCCACATGCTTTTTGTTCTAGCTGACTTGCCGACATAAATCCATACTAAACTATAGTTTATGTCATCCCATAATATAAATTCTCTAAGAACTTTGCTTTTCTGGAGCTGATACTGAAGGAATTGCCCCTGGACTGTTGGGTAAAAACAATATTCCCAGTTAAGCAGCTAGGTGTTGGACTTCTGTAGAGCCACATGCTGCAGCTAATAATAATAATAATAATAATAACATTTATTAATACCTAGCAGACATACTTGTCTATGTAGGGTACAAAAATAAGTAAATAAACAAAATCAGAAAGAGGAAAAATACGATCATATACATGCAATTCTACAATAGGAAAATTGACATATATAAACAGTTCAAACAACTTTCGTCTCATTGTTGAGAAATTATAAAAAACATCAAATTCAGTGGTGGTTATAATATAAAACCGCTGCAAATTGAATCAATAATTCCACATCCAATTGTCAAAATGACATTTATGCTTTTATTTTTTATACTATACTATCAGTAATCAGGTTTTGAGCATTTTTTGTCTGTACACATTTTTTTTCTAAGACAAACGGTTCTCGTGATATTACCAAAAATACATAAATTTTTGAAATCGTTTTCCAAATAACTAAAAAATTATTAACTTAACAAAAAAATTGCAAGAGTGCATTCCGATCAGAAATTTGTTTTTCTATATTATACTAAAAGAATTTGCAATACATTATATTATACAGAGTGTCCCGCATTATGTGGGCAATCGCTCGAATATTCACTCTTAAACATGGAGGAAGGGAAACAGTTCTTTCTAAAATGTCTTTTACACCGGTTCATATAATTTCATGAAATTCTGGTTATTATTTGAAATTTATGCCATTAAAATGATGCACACATTTTTTAATAAATGTTTGAGGGGGCGGGAGGGGATAACCACCTACATTTTAACCCTTAACTTTATAACGGGTAAGCATTCTTTTCTAAAATATCTGTTTTTGTAATCTTTGTTTCTTGTAAACAATAATTGGTATGCTTTGTTCATGCGGCTAAAATAAACCTTTTCGACAAAATTGCAGTAAATGATAGCGTTAACATTTGCACTGCTTAATTAATATTATTTTTTTTAATCAAATTGGCTGTGATAAATAATAAAAATGTGATAGATCACTTCTCGTATCTGTAAAAATTGTTACAACAGACGATTTTCAAAGTAAAAAGCTTTAATTATAGGAAATCATTAAATGCATACTCATGTGTACTCATTTTTATGAATATCCCATTATTATTATTTCATAATTTTTGCAACAAATAATGTAAGGTATTGTCAAAAGTGACAACTACTACAGTTTTATTATCTATCATGGCCAGATTGACAAAAAAAAACGATTTAGTTAAGCAGTGAAAATGTCAACACAAAATGTTCTGACACTTAAAATTGGTTTTTATAAAGGCACATAAGCTCTTGAAAATGACACATCGTTGGTTGAAATCGGTCAAGCCAAACCTGAAATATTAGCGATTTTCTATATTAATATTCACCCGCCCCCTACTCCTTTATTTGACATTTAACAAAGAAATGGTTTGAACAAAAATGGTAGATTTTACTCCAAACAATCTTAAAATATTTAATACCGCAGACATTTATTAGGCTAAAAACGACATAAATATTATCTTTGTAATGTGGAGGTGCCACAGCCCCTCCTAGTTGTCACTTTACCAACTCGAAAATATTTTCCAGCAATTAAGATTGTTTGCACTAAAATCTATCATTTTTGTTTAGAACATTTTATTCTTAAATGTCAAATAAAGGAGTAGGGGGCGGGTGAATATTAATATAGAAAATCGCTAATATTTTAGGTTTGGCTAGACCAATTTCAACCAACGAGGTGTCATTTTCAAGAGCTTATGTGCCTTTATAAAAAGCAATTTTCAGTGTCAGAACATAGTTTGTTTGTTGACTTGGAAGCATTAAGCTTAAGACAGTGATTTTTTGAAAACCGCACAAGACTTTTCAGATCATTATTCAAGGCATCGTTCGCATTATTAATATCAGAGACAAAAAAAGGATGGAGCAACTGCGTGTCATCTGCGTACTGGTACGATTTACAGACTGATAACACCATGTTACTACAACATGTATATATATATGTATATATGTGTATATATATATATATATATATATATATATATATATATATATATATATATATATATATATATATTGTGTTAGCGTACCAAATGGCATCCGCCCTACCGCCCGGCACTTTGGCATCCACTGATATACACGCCGTATATCCCATGTATTTTGTTGTACTGACTACGGCCCTGTTGACGTCCGGTACAGCTAGCGCGTGAGGTTGCATCCTTCTATACATATTATACAAAAAAAGGTTAGGTTGGCAGCCGTATATTACAAGATGGCATCCTTCGCGCTGTTGCCGGATAATTTTCGTAATGCGCAACACCCGCACTAACCATATTCTAAGCAGTTTAGAGTTTCGCATTAGTTGTGGCATATAATTATTTTCATTTGGAAGCTTATTTATTGCACACAAATATTGTATTAATTTTTGAGACCTGTTGCCTAAGTTTAAACGTGGACAGAGTCATTTTAAAGTCGGCGTATCTTAAAAACACCTGGAAGGGAAATGACCAACAGATATACGATAAAATAGTTTAGATTTGCCTTGTCTATCGCAAAGGGTCGCAATCGCTGAAGTAAATTGAAAAGAATGCAATTTAATTAAAAGTTAAAATATTAAGACGGGTTTAAAACCCATCTCCTAAAATGTATGCATTATTTAACACAAATTTTGTCTGAAAGATTTTATCTACTAAGATAAAGCTCCTAATATGTTTTAAACTATTAAAACTAGGTTTACCAACTTATTATGTCTAAAACAGAATGTTACTCAACAATTTATTTCGTTATCATTTCATTTGCAAAAAATCAAATAGCAGGATATGTAAATGGGAATAAATTTTACACAGATTTGATGAATATCGTCATTTTCTATCTAAAACAAAATTATGCAGAAAAAACAAACAGAGAATATATTTCACCCTAGGTTAATGGTTCTTGGCATCTTTCATATTACGAAATTGATACTCTTGAAACAGAGGTTCCAAATCTGATGGGTAGGTGCTGGTAGCTTATATGAGAATTATTAATTTTGCATTACATTTTATTTTTTTGCACATAAAACGACTTATATGCTATTCTTGCATCAAAAAACAACATGCTATCAACAAATAAGAATGTAAATACTAGTGCCTGTGTGCATCTTTTTTTTTTGGAACCTTATCACATTAAAACATGTATACTGAACATGAGATAGAAAGACAAGATATAGGAGCATTAAATATAAGTTTTTAATGTGGTCTGATAAAGTTTATAACAAGGAACAAGTAGTAGATGCACTATTTTTTAAAAATTAATTACCGCTTTTCAGTTTCAATATAGATTAAATTTCCTACTTTATTTGTCGCTCAAGAAGTCAGCTATACTCTATACCTTAAGAAAAATCATATTTATTGGAGCTGAAAATTCTTGATTTTGTTGGTTTATATTAAAGTACCTGTCCTTTCTCGCCATCTTGCCGTAAAAATAAAAGATAAAAATGTGATTCGATTGCACATTACTTATAATTATATTACATTTTGGTTATTGGAATGAAAGCGATATTTATTAATTACAAAACAGAAATTGAAAAACATCATCCTTATCCTCTACATCACAATAATTGGATTTCTTCTGTATCAGACAAGTTTTCTCAAACCAGTTCCAAGTTATTAAATATTAAATAAGCAGCTATAGCTCAAATTCATATGTTTTAGCCGCACTGATCACCATTAGGTTCAACCTCGTCTAAGCATTAACAATCCCTAAATATAAAAGGTAACGTTGACGCAGTTATCACCTAATTTGTGTGCAGAGTGCCGAAGCAGTTTGTTAAGCAGAACGTATACAATTTTTCTTCCAACAGCACAAATTGCTTTAAAAATAACTAAGCAATTAAGAAATAAATATATATATTAGACGCCAATCACGAATTTTATTATTTCTAGGATATCATATATAACTTGTTGCATCTCAAGTCTTTGTAAGTAAAACGTAAAAACACGTACAAATAGCGAAATAATAACATCAGCCATAATTTATGACAATGCAATGAAGCAGTTATAATAGAATTGTGGGCCTGTTTTGCCGACTTGCCTGCCGTTGGCCGTAACAGATATTTAAATTCGGACTATCAACCATTTTATAACAGGGACCGCAATGAGTCTATAAGCTCATACAGTGCTCATGTTGACAAATGGTCTCGCTCGATTTATCAGATAATTCTAAAGATCGTTTCGACCTCAAACGATCATTATCATTATAGCGTTAGATGTGCAAAATTTTGCTTCTGTTGCATATTTTACAGGGGTTGTAAAGTAGCGTTGTAAAATCCTCTGCCCTGGATTTTGAGGGCCGATTTCCTAGTTTCGGCAAAGTCAAAGGCGTACTGGACGTGGGAATTTCTATTTTCGTATTTGCCAATTGTGTTTTCTGATGCTGACCTATTTTATTTCTAAAAGATCTAAACGGTTTTGTTTTTTACTTTTCCCTTCGCAACGTAAGATTTTGATGTCGTTTTCAGCAAAACCTGTTTTGCTTTTATTTGAATATTTCGACCAAGATTAGAGACAATGGCGAACCCATTCAACGTAAAATAACTTTGATGCATGCAAATTTCCACACTATTTAATAGTTATGTTTTCTGTGTTTGATAGGTGGCAGTTTTCTATTAAATTTTTGATAGAGGTATAGAAGCGAAAAGATTAGACACATCAGAAGACACAAGGAAAGCATTATTTGGTACTGATAATTATTTTACCTTTTTCGCGAAACCTATTATGGAATTCTTCAAGCTGAATAGATTGGCATTCAATTGAACCTGTTAAAACGTTGTTGGTAAATTTGCGTAATGGATCATTAATGTAAAAAACGACCGGTCTGAGAGTTGAATTTTTGGGAGACCATATAGAATTGGAATACAGGGGTTCATTATTCTTAATTTGTACTTTTCTTCGTTTAATATCAAGTGTTTCAAAGATTTTACAATGCTAGTGACATCTATTTGGATCTAGTCTGTGAGATCTGAATCAAACTTAGAAAAGCTTTTTGTATTCAATAAATCATTTAGTTTAGTTCGCTATTCATCTGGTTTTAATAAATAGTGAATTATCTGTACATTTTTGTTTTATGCTTTTTTCGATTTCTACATTTTATACGAATAGCAGCGTTGTATTCATTTGATATCGTATCGTATCATTCGTATCTTCAGTTGACTTATTAGTCCAACGCTAATTCTGATTTCAAATTCTTTTTTAGACACTGGTAAAGTTGAGTTACATTTTAGATTTTTATTTAATTATTTTTGTTTTGCCTGTGTAAAATGTGCATTCGTAAGGTTGACTAAACGATTATTGAATTTAAATTCGCACTGGGGATTAACCGAGTTGATTTTAATTCTATTTTCTATTTGATGAGCAAACTAGCATTTGAACATCGCTGTAGATGTCGTTAGTTATCTCATAAAAATTATGTTTAGCAGTTTTTATGTAATTATTTGTCAACTAATTTTAAATGTTCACCCGGGTTTTGCTGACGTGTGTGCCACTTTCTGATTTCCAAGTCGATCCAAATGGTTATTGCTCGCTGTATGGCCCTTTTTTCACAAGTTATTGTTACACTTAATATTCATATAGCCTGCTGTAAAACCATAGAACTTACATTGATTATTAAACCAAATAGGATTAGATCACATTTACTTTAAGTAAAGTCTCTTTGAAGACAAATACCAATTTACCCCACTGGCGGTGAGACTACAAAGAATGCCGTACAATGTTAATATAAATGATAAATAACATATTTACGCCGCAGAAAATTATTTTAACGGTGTTAGTGTTTGCGTTTGCGTTAAAAATAGGTTGAATAGATTCGGAATAAAAGTAATAGAGATAATTAAGTGCAATTTGGGACGTCTTGTTAACAATAAACCAAAAACCAAAAGCGGTATTTACCAACTAAAATGTATGCAATGCGATATTGTATACATAGGACAATCAAGTTGAGCTATTAAAATAAAAGCACAACAGGTGCCATTGCATAAAAAATAATCATTATACTTACATGAAAACGATATTTCGAAAGGGAAGGTAAAAAAATGAACCTTTTGGAGCTTTTGAAAATAAAGCAGTCTGAATCAGAAAAAACATTTGGCAAATAAGGAAATAAAAATTCCCACGTCCACCACACCTTTGATCTTGCCGAAACTAGGAAGTCGGCCCTCAAAATGCAGGTCAGAGAATTTTACAACGCTACTTTACAGCCCCTGTAAAATAGGGGACGTAAACAAAATTCTGCACATCTGAGTTTAGTATAATGTTGTTATCTATCTGGTAATGTCTGTTTGAGGTTGAAGCGATCGTCAGAGTTATCTGATAAATCGAATGAAGTAGATAAAGCACATACATTCAATCGGCTTCAATCAGTTTTCAAGCTACCTAAATAGTTTCGAGATAACTGCACTACAACACCCTGTAATGCTTTCCGTCCTAACATCGGATGAAATGTGCCCTTAAATTTAAATTTTCCTACAACAATCGCCAGTATCTCATTCATTACTAGCACTTGTATTTGGACAAACGTGAAATTGCTCTTTCCGTGTTCCAACACGCCAAAGAACTATTTTTACGTGCGTCTCATTGAAAGTAATGGGCCTTTGGTGCATAAAACCGAAAAATAACTTCTAAACCAGCGTTATGAAATGCTCACTATGTAGAACAGAATCATTAGGAAATTACTGTAAGCACTGACCGCGTTTAATTTTGCGCTAAACGAAAAGCTTTAGATGGTGCACTCGTTGAGACATTAGAACTACTTAGATTAGAAACAAGCTGAAGGTTTTACATGTAGTTTGCTTTCAGTTTAACTATTTGAAAATATCCGATTAAGAGTCTGAAGCTTGTTTACAAGCAACCTACCATATTTCCCGTACGCACCTAAAATTCCACGAGTCTTCAAATTTCACGGCTACTTACAGACTAACGATGACTTAACGAATACCTATTAAGCCCACAGAAGCTCTGCTTATTATCATTTTACTAAGTTATTGTTTGTCGGTTATTTATTATTACATACAGTAGTAATTTCACAATAATGATTTATGTACTGTAGTTACGCTGTTTACCACCAAATAATTCGAATGCACAGTTTTCTCATTTCAGTACTACTATACTATAGTATCAAACCAGCAAATATTTTAGTGTAATACGTGAGTATGATGTAATGTAAAAATGGCGTTCAATTCGCTTTAATTGACCTTAAATAGCAATTTTTTCGTTTATTTTAAACAATTTATATTAAAAAATGTTTGGATTTTAAGTGAAGGTTTCGATACTTTAATTATAAAAATAAAATTATTAAGCGAGACGAATAAGTGTATTCGATGTGATTGCCCTTTTTTGCAAATGCTTAAAATACTGAGGTCTTGTCTAAATCATCTCATAATTTTTTTAAGCTTTCTTCTATGTCATAATGTATTTACTAAATAATTTCGCTGTGGAAAATGAAAGGTGCAAGAGAATTCATATGCCCTCTCAAAACATCTACTTATAATATGAATCTTTGTTTTTGGCAGCTTTTGTTTTAAACACGCTTATGCAGTTGTTCTATCTGGCCGCGTATGCTTTGCGCTTTTTGATGAACTATCCTATTTTACGCAGATACCCTTATGCATTACCGTTTCACCCTCGTTTTGTGAGAAATTAAGCGCCTATTTTTTAAATAAACTGTAGTAAAAGGCTATTGCATCATAAAAAAATACATAGCATCGAAAACACTATAAACGTGTGGTACGACAAAGGCCTGCTTATTCTTTTTAGTACTTCTTAGACATTTTCAATTCATATTTATTCAAAAATGCTTAACGCGACCCATAAAAGAGCACAAATCTCGCTAACTTTCCAAAATACAACGTACCCAGCAAGTACGCATAATTGCCAGTTTTCCTGGATGCCATTCTGAGTGCAATCTCGACCGCTCATGTATATACCGAATGCGATGGTCGCGCCAACTACAGAAGACTGCGCTGAACTAGGCAATATACAAAGAGTCGGGGTTGGTGCAAAATAACGTCCGGCTAAATTTCGCTTCATTGGATGGAGAACAACCCATAGTAGCCGTCCTTAAAATATTTCATGTGAGTCAAGGTGGCATCCGTATATCGGATGCCACCTTACCCCGGACGCCAACTTTACCGCGATTTTAACATGGGAGGATGCCAACTTGTGCGCGAAATATATATATATATATATATATATATATATATATATATATATATATATATATATATATATATATTGGGAAGTTTTGAGGGGTATTCGACCTTACGGGTTTGAAATAAGTACACTCTTTTTACATTGCCGAGCTTTCGACTATAATTTTAGTCATCATCAGGGCTACGAATTTGAGGTTACAAAATTTAAGTTGCCAATCTTGCGAAGTTTTATGTAATAACATTCTATATGGGTTGTTTACTTTCTGGATCAACTGGATTAACTTTTACAAAAACAATTTACCATACATTGATTTAGACGATTACGTCAGTTTCAAACTGACGGCTGTGATTTCGAACTGATTTTAACGATTTTAACGTGTTAACTTAAGAATTTTTAATCTGTTGTAATCGTCTAAATCAATGTATGGTAAATTGTTTTTGTAAAAGTTAATCCAGTTGATCCAGAAAGTAAACAACCCATATAGAATGTTATTACATAAAACTTCGCAAGATTGGCAACTTAAATTTTGTAACCTCAAATTCGTAGCCCTGATGATGACTAAAATTATAGTCGAAAGCTCGGCAATGTAAAAAGAGTGTACTTATTTCAAACCCGTAAGGTCGAATACCCCTCAAAACTTCCCAACATAAACAAGTACGACCGCTAAATCCATCCAACGTTATATATATATATATATATATATACATATATACATCCTGCTATTACTGGAGCGTCCGTACATTACGGTTTTTCTATTATTGTGGCGTCCACTTTCAATAGAGCGTCCGTATACGGACGCTCTAATAGTTTTCAATAGAAATGAACTCCTGGCAGCCCCCTCTTTCTCCTGACAAAGATTCAGGAGGACGCTTCATTGCACGAAAACCTGCTGGTTTCGAATATTGGCGTATATTTTTAGTTCCGCCACTCCGTCGCTAGGCGCGCTAGTGAATATACTGTACGAGTATATTTATCGTACAGGTTGTCGGTTTTAGAGCGTCCATCTCGTTATCTGATTTTGCCGCGTTGCCGTTCAATATGTAGTCGTATATAATACGTTCAAATCGCCGATTTCCGAGCGTCCGAAGTTCATATTTGCAGAGAGTGCTTATTTCATCTAGAGTCGGTGTAAACGTATACAATACATTCAAATTACCACTTTCCGAGCGTCCGGATGTTATTTTATTTAAAAAGCAGGCCTTAAAAATTGTAATAATTCGTAGCAAATGTACCCGAATTGGTACTACTTTTATACGTATGAATCAATGAATATATCTGATCTCCATACGCAAAATAAATGTCAAACGCATCTAGATTTGCGAAAATGCAAATGAACGCAAATTCAATCCAGCTTAGTACTTGCATATAAAATACTTAACCAACCAATCAATCAAAAAGCAGAGCTGTAAAATGGTATTTATCTGCATATAAGTAAAGTTTTCCCATCCACCCCGAAGCAGTCTAAGACCCTGCTCACGAAGTTTTTAAGGAAGACCGCGGCAAAACAATTTTATAAATACTCGACCTACAGCTACAGCTCTTTCAATTAAGAAACCCTGAAATCTCTAAACGCAATTTATTCCTAGAGGTCGTGCTACTGTAACCGAGCTGGCAATTCGAAAGTAGTAGATGTAGTGGACGTCTGGACGTCATGACGTCGATTCTGTATATTTATTTAATACTAACGAAACCAAAACGAGAACCTGTATCAAGTCAGGGTACGCTCATCTGCAAGTATGCATTAAATGGCGCTGTGTACTCTAACCGTTTGTGTTCATGTTCGCTCTACCAGTACGGATTCTAGCCGTGAAAGCCTTAACCACTGTATTACTTAATTATAATAAAATTTCTTTGGAACGTATATGTCTATTTCTATTTCTATTTCAATTCTAATCTTCAACTCCGGACAAGCTCGTAACATAGCACGCTAAAATAATGCCAACATTTCGTCATTGCCAATGATAGTATAAAGCTTTGAAGGCAAATCGATTATTAGCGATTTAAATCATCTCGGACTTCCTCGACAATTATAAATCGCATAACAATCTCGTTACGTTAATAGCTATTATTGTTTTGTTCATGAATAAGTGTTATTTAATTGCTAAAAAAGGTAGGGTTTGTCATGGCCTTTCAGGTTGACAATTTAAAGATTGCTGGATGGAATTTGAAAACGCTTAAAAAGAAAATGTAACAGTAAACGTAGTTCGCTCGAGATTGATTGGGAGTGACCCCAGCAGCGTTAAAATTGGTGTCAAAACTGGGGGATACGAAGTCACAAAACAAGATGAAGAGGAGATAAGTGTTGAATTCACATGTTAAATAAAGTGTAATGCCAGTAACCCGCAGGATGGCCACATAAGTAACGAATCGCTACAACACATGACAAGAATGCTCTTGGAAGAACAAGAAGAGCTACGGCTAAACAAAGAACGAAAAAAAGAAAAGGTACGGTTGGAAAAGATGCGCGAAAAGGAAAAACAGAAAAAAGCAAAAAATTAATATTAAACTACAATAAAGAATATTTTTCACATTTTGGAAGAGCTACGGTTCGAGAAACAACGGGAAAGAGAACAACGGCAATAGAAGAAACGAGGAAGAGAAGTGCAGAGGTTGGAAAGGGTGCGTGAGAAACAATAACAAATAAGGAGAGAAATAACTCAAACAGTCTTTAGAAGAGCAAGCGCAAATAATGATAAACAAGATCGAAAAATGAAGGAGTGGTGTAGAAAATGTTGAGCAAAATGTGAAAGAAACTGAAGACAATTTGAGGAAGGAAATGCAAGAGGCGATTACGGTTCCAGAAAATAAAATTCACTACAATCAGTTTAGTGATCCAACTATGTCCTCGCCTACTAACTTATTTTTCGAGAATTCTAAATTAGTGCTCAAACCTAGCATATACACATGAAAAGAGTACCGAATAAAATTTACAGTTACAGTTTTACGAAATTTAACGCCTGAGGAACGGTTGTCATACAGCAGTTTGGTAGCAGTATTAAATTTGAAATTTGGAGAAGACTACCTAATCATTTTGATTCTCGCAATTACAAAACAGACTGCAACAGCCCAAAGAAGACCTGACGGCATTTGCGACTAACATCGAGAGGTCGGCCAATGCCGCAATCTCTGGCAAATGCTTAATACAAGTTATGGCTGTTCGATGCTGCACTCGAAGAATGATCAACAAAGAAGACGCATTAAATACGAATCTTGAAATACAAACCGTACCTTGCCTTTTCCCCGACAGCTGAGAGCCGTAATTGAAAAAGAAGTTGTCGAAAATAMACTTGCCAGAATTGAGTACAGATGTATAGAAGAATCACGAAGAAACATTGGATGCTGGAATTGTGGTAGAGAAGGGCACTTACAAAGCACCTCCCCCGAAATAATCGACACAAAAGCTGTGCTTTCTTCAAGTTCTCTGACACTTGAAGGGTTTGTCGAAGAAATTCGCTGCATTTTCTCGTAGACACTGGCTCAAATGTCACAAGTGTGCATCCTCGAGTGCTCGCTGAAACTGTTGAAGAATATGTGGCTCCTAGAAAAATCGTTTTGAAAAGAGCTAAATGAAGACAAACTGCCAGTCCTTGGAGTGTATCACCTTAACTTCAGAGTAGTAAATGCAATATTGTCCGGTTTATGTGGCCKACMTAAATGGAATACTGTATTCTGGGGTTAGACTTTTTCAGAGGAAACAGTGGAGTTATTGATCTACAAGGAGTGCTCAAGATGTAGCAAGATGAAACTGTCTTGTCGACTAGAACATGTCATTGTGGGAAAATAGTGCTTTCTCATGACTTGAAAATTCCAGCGTCAAGTGAAATTCCTCTACAACATAAGACGCTAGTGAATATACTGTACGAGAATATTTATCGTATAGGTTGTCGGTTTTAGAGCGTCCATCTTTTTATCTGATTCTACGCGTTGTCGTTTAGGATGTGGTCGTATATGTAGGAAACGTTACGTCTCGCGATTTAAATCCGCGCACGCGAGTAGAAGCGTCGGGTAACTTCGGGACTCTTCGGGCGAACGGATATAACCTGCACGGGCGCGAGTGACGTAGGAATACAGGAGTACAGTTGTACAGTTTAAGATCTCAAGTGAAGACGTAATAAATAATAAAGTGAAGACGTTGTAATAATAAGGTGAAGACGTTAAAACAAGGGAGTTTTGTTCAAAGACGTTAAGACGGTGACAGTGCTGTGGAGGACGCGAGGAGCAGCATTGCAGTTTGAAGGACATTTATTTTGAGTTAACATCCATCGTTATTGTTTTCATTTAATAAACCGTTTCATTTATTCGCGTTTTGCTTGATATCCCCACATAATTTTGGGGGCTCAGCCGCGATTGCAGTCGGGGATATCCATCGCGATTTATTTGTAAACGGCAAACCAAGAAGACGACAAAGGACGAAGTGCCGGAGTAAACAAGACGTTGGACATCGGTTACGTCGCAACTACTGCAACGCTACGACGAAGGAGGTACTCTAGGTGGCAAGACGGACAAGCACCAAGGACGGGAGAACCATTAGCAGACGTGGGGACGAGAAGGTAGCAAGGTAACCCTTAGCATCGAAACGAGGTGGGTGATCCTTTCTTTGTTTGCTTACGTTACGTTACGACGCTACGCTCTAAGAATTTCGACGGCGTGCCGCTTCGTGCGCGTGTTGAACTAATACCGTAGTGGGTAGTATCTAACCGTGATAGTTGAACTACTGTATTTCCGTGCCTAATTGTGATAACCGTCAACAGATGGCTTCGCAAGTCAAGTTGGGACAAATTGCCGGTATCGCGGATAACATAAAGACTGCTCCAGCTAATGTCATTAAAAAACTGCATAAGTTGGTTTTCGAACACGAAGGTGATCGCGGTAATAGAAAACGGTTGCGCGAATTCGCTGGATTTGAATTTGACTCAAACTCTGATAAATTCAAAAATAAACTAAAATACACGGATGATTCGTTTTCGGATAGCGATTTAGTTTCTTTCGCAAACGTTTTACGCATGGATTACGATTTAGACAGAAAAAATTTAATCAACAATATTTGCATGGCGCTGATGAACTTAAAAGACTTACAAGAAAGTAGCGAACAAGAACCAGATGAAGAAACAGAAGATGACGACGACGAACAAGAATCTTTAAGAAATTCTGTGGCTCAACTTTCTTTACCATCTCCAAATTTTTCGATGAGTTTTCGCGATATAGAGGATTCAATTCGTTTATTTGATGGTACTAGTTCTTATCCAATAGAAAAATGGGCAGAGGAATTAGAGGACATGTCTACGTTATTAGGTTGGAATGATCTGCAGTTATTTATTTTTGCTAAGAAATCATTGCGTGGTCTGGCAAAGTTGTTTATTCAAAGCGAGAAAGGCATAAATTCATGGAGGTCATTAAAGCGGGCATTGCTTGAGGAATTTGCTTCAAAAATTAACAGTGCGCAGTTGCATAAATTACTTTCTGAAAGAAAACTGAAGAGGAATGAAAATGTTTTGGAATATTTTCTAGTAATGAAGGAACTGGCCTGTCGTGGTGACATCGAAGATAGTGCTCTCGTTCAGTATATAATTGACGGTATTCCAGACGAACAGAGCAATAAAATTATTCTTTACGGGGCCAAAACTCTACGTGATTTTAAAGAAAAGTTGGTTATCTATAGTAACATTCAATCCAAAACGATTTTGCACTCTGCACGTATGTCTACAAATGCTACTGCCTCACGACAACAGAAATCTGAGTCTAAATCAGAAAATAAGCAGTCAGCTTCCGATTTTAGATGTTTCAATTGTGGATCCAAAGGTCATCGATCCAAAGAATGTAAGTCAAGAAGTTTAGGTATGAAGTGTTTCAAATGCAATAGATTTGGGCATAAATCGACCGAGTGTAGAACTGAAGTCGTGCAGCAGCAACAGCAAAGCTCAGGTTCAAAAGACAGTGCTACTGTCCATAAATTAAATACTGTTATGCGAAACAAGATGCTTAAGATGGTAAAAATTAATTGTGTCGACATTGAAGCGCTAATTGACACTGTAAGCACTATAAATTTGGTAAAATTACGGATATACCAGAAAATGGGCTCTCCGAATCTCTCAAGAACTAGTATTTCTGTAAATGGTATCGGTAAATCAGAGGTACAGGTGTTAGGCTACTTCTATTCTACCATTCTCATAGATGATCATGTTTTTGATGCTAGAATTTACGTTGTCCCAGATGATGTTATGTCCGTGGATGCCATTATTGGTAACGAATTGCTAGATTCAGCAGAGGTGACGATTAATTTGGACGGAGTTAGAATTACTAAAGTCAAAGTCGATACCGAAGGAGCACCGGATCTGTTAGAAGATGCTGAAGAGATCATGAAGATTGACGTGGAAACTGATAAAGAAATAGACATAGGCAAAAACGTAAAGAAGGAATTGCAAGAAGAAATAAAGACGATGATAAATGAATATAAACCCGAGAAAATTAAGACGGCACCTATTGAAATGAGAATAATCATGAAGGACGACGAACCAATTTACCACACTCCAAGGCGTTTACCATTCGTTGAAAGAGAAATAGTTGATAAACAGGTAGAAGAGTGGATACAGAATGGGATAGTGGAACCAAGCAATTCTGAGTATAGCAGCCAGGTTGTAGTGGTGAAAAAAAAGAATGGACAACCGCGAGTGTGTGTGGATTTCAGGAAGGTCAACAAGAAAGTTGTTAAAGACAGGTATCCACTACCACTTATTGAAGATCAATTAGACCGATTATAAGAGGCTAGAGTATTTAGCACTATAGATTTAAAAAATGGTTTCTTTCATGTAGCCGTAGAAAAGGACAGCCGAAAATACACCAGTTTTGTGACGCATCAAGGGCAGTTCCAATTTCTTAAAGTTCCCTTTGGCCTGTGCAATTCGCCGGCGGTTTTCCAACGATTTATTAATCATATATTTCGGGATTTGACAGCCAAAAATGTTGTTTTACCCTACATGGATGACCTAATAATTCCAGCAAAAGATGAGGAAGGAGCTGTTGAAAAATTGACTGTGGTGTTGCAAACTGCTAAAGAATATGGATTGGAGATAAACAAGAAGAAATGCCAATTCGTTAAGCGATCCGTAGAATTTTTAGGACATCGTATAGAAGAAGGCAAGATCTGTCCATCAGATTTGAAAACGAAAGCAGTACTAAACTTTCCGGAACCAACAACTGTTAAACATATTCAAAGTTTTTTGGGTCTTACTGGATATTTTAGGAAGTTTATCCCATTTTACTCAATTATAGCAAAACCACTAAGCGATGTTCTCAAAAATGATATGCAATTCCGATATGGAGAAGTCGAACGTAATGCTTTCGTTAGGCTTAAGAAGGCGCTTTCAGATAAACCAGTATTAAGCATTTACAGGCTAGGTGCTGAAACAGAACTTCATACTGACGCAAGCCAGGATGGTTATGGCGCAATTCTACTACAAAAATCATATGAAGATAATTGTTTTCATCCAGTTTACTATGCGAGTAAGAAAACTACTCCTGCCGAGATGAAATATTCAAGCTATGAGCTAGAAGTTTTAGCGATCGTGGAAGCTTTGAAGAGATTGAGGATTTATTTGCTGGGTAATCGATTTAAGATCGTCACTGATTGTTCAGCGTTCCAAAAGACCATGGCCAAGAAAGATCTCACGACAAGGGTGGCAAGATGGGCACTTCTTCTTGAAGAATTTGACTATGTTATAGAACACAGATCGGGAAGCAGGATGAGACACGTGGATGCTTTAAGCAGACACCCCGTGATGATGATTGTTGACGGACTACACCAAAGAATTAAGCAGGCTCAAGATGAAGATGAAAGGATTAAAACCATTAAAGAAGTTCTGAAGGAAAAACCATACGAGGACTACTTACTGAAAGACGAACTACTTTATAAAATGATTGGTGAAAATGAACTATTGCTAATTCCCGAGATGATGGAGCAAGAAATCATCAGAATGGCTCATGAAAATGGACACTTTTCCGTTAAGAAGACTGAGGAAATAATTAGACGTGACTATTTTATACCCAAGATGAAAGAGAAGATTGAGCGATACATTCGTAATTGTGTTCCATGTATTTTAGCCAATCGAAAAACTGGAAAACAAGAAGGATTCCTTCATCCTTTGACAAAAGAATGTCGACCGCTCGATACTTACCATCTAGATCACTTAGGACCGCTTGAATCTACGAATAAAAATTACAAACACATCTTAGCTGTAATAGATTCCTTTACTAAGTTTGTTTGGCTCTATCCCACTAAGTCGACGACAACAAAAGAGGTTATATCGAAATTAGAACTTCAAAGAAAAACATTTGGGAATCCAACTAACATAATTACTGACAGAGGCTCCGCTTTTACGTCGCAAGAATTTAAGGACTACTGTGATGCAGAGAAGATTCGTCATTGCTGTGTAACAACAGGACTTCCAAGAGCAAATGGCCAGATAGAAAGAATCAACTCCATCATAATTCCCGTACTTACTAAATTATGTCTTGACGATCCGACGAAATGGTACCGACATGTAGATGAAGTTCAGAGAGCTCTGAACAGCACATACCAAAGAAGTGTGGATACAACACCTTTTGAGCTGCTGGTAGGAGTTAAGATGAAGAATGGGTCACTGCCCAGAATAAGTGACCTCATTGAAGAAGAAATCCGCCGCCAGTTCGGAGAAGAGAGAGAAAACTTAAGAAGGAAGGCGAAGGAAAATATTGCAAGGATTCAAGAAGAAAACAGGAAAACCTACAACCTTAGAAGACGCGATGCACGTAAATACAAACTAGGAGAATTGGTTGCTATAAAGAGGACTCAGTTCGGACCAGGGTTAAAGTTAAAATCCAAATTCCTTGGGCCCTACCGTATCACTAAAATAAAAGGAAATGATACATATGACGTCCAAAAACAAGGACTACACGAAGGACCAGAAAAAACTTCCACTTGTGCCGAATTCATGAAGTCGTGGATCTCATTACAACAAGATCGGGGAAAAGAAGACCAAGGAGATTTCGCAGAGCATGGAAGGAAGGAGGAAGAGGAAACATTGTCTCCCGAGTCGGGCGACCAGCAGGACGGCCGAATTGTAGGAAACGTTACGTCTCGCGATTTAAATCCGCGCACGCGAGTAGAAGCGTCGGGTAACTTCGGGACTCTTCGGGCGAACGGATATAACCTGCACGGGCGCGAGTGACGTAGGAATACAGGAGTACAGTTGTACAGTTTAAGATCTCAAGTGAAGACGTAATAAATAATAAAGTGAAGACGTTGTAATAATAAGGTGAAGACGTTAAAACAAGGGAGTTTTGTTCAAAGACGTTAAGACGGTGACAGTGCTGTGGAGGACGCGAGGAGCAGCATTGCAGTTTGAAGGACATTTATTTTGAGTTAACATCCATCGTTATTGTTTTCATTTAATAAACCGTTTCATTTATTCGCGTTTTGCTTGATATCCCCACATATATAATACGTTCAAATCGTGGAATTCCGAGCGTCCGAAGTTTATATTTGCAGAAAGCGCTTATTTCATCTAGAGTATGTGTAAATGTATACAATAAATTCAAATTACCACTTTACGAGCGTCCGGATGTTATTTTAGTTAAAAAGCAGCCCTTAAAATTGTAATAATTCTTAGTAATTGTACCCGAATTGTTACTATTTTTATACGTATTTAGCGATTAACATATCTGATCTACATATGCAAAATAAAAGTCAAAAGCATCTAGATTCGCGAAAATATAAATGAACACAAATTCAGTCCAGCTTAATACTTGCAGATAAAATACTTAGCCAGTCAATCAATGTGAAGACAGACTTGTAAAATGGTATTTATCCGCATATAAGTGAGGTTTTCCCATGCACCTCGAAGCAGTCTAAAACTCTGCTCACGAAGTTTTTAAGGTAGACCGCGGCAAAACAGGTTTATAAATATTCGACCTACAGCTAAGCTCTTTAAATTAAGACACCCTGAGATCTCTAAAGACAACACAGAATTTATTCCTAGAGGTCGTGCTACTGTAACCGAGCTCGCAATTTGAAAGTTGTAGATGTAGTGCATCTTCGAGTGCTGGCCGAAACTGTTGAAGAATATGTGGCAGTTTTAAGAAGAGTTTTAGTCCTTGGAATGTATCACCTTAACTTCAGAGTAGCAAATGTAGCTCAAAATTGTCCAGTTGAGGTGGCCTTCATAACGGAATACTGTATTCTCGGGTCGGACTTTTTCAGAGGAAACAGTGGAGTTATTGATCTACAAGAAGCAGTGCTCGAGATAAAGAAGATCAAACTGTCTTCTTGACGAGAGAGTAATGCCATATTGTGGGGGGAAATAGTCCTTCATCATGACTTGAAAATTCCAGCGTCAAGTGAAACAGTCGTTCCTATACAAAATTAGACGTGGCTTTTCTTTTGAACCAACTAATGTAAGCCTGCTGAAGAACTGTTTAATTGTTTAAGGACCTACTACAGTGGTCAAAATTTTGAATGCTGGAGAACAAACGATTAGACTCAAGAAGGGTACACCTATGGGAGTTTGTGAATTAGTTTCCAGCATACTGGTTAACAATAGTGAAGAAAAGGAAGTGAATAATTATAAGAGTTAAAATTATCTCCGGCGTTGAATGATCTGTTAGAAAGAAGCATGGAAAATTTCACGAACGTGATCGAACAGTAGCAACAAAATTTTTGAAGAGGAATCAAAACATTTTTGCGAAAAATGCGGCAGATTTAGGCAGAACCCTTTTTAGTTCAACGCAGAATAAATGTCGGGAATGTTCAGCCGATTAAACAAGTGCCACGCTGAATCCCCTACGCCCTACACCGAAATCGGAAGTCGACCATAGAAAGCTTAATAACATCACAAAGAAGTACTTCTACCCAGAATAGATGACGATGTTGAAGCCATCACTCAGTCGTTATTGTGTTTATACTCCACACTCACAAAATGGGTATTGGCAAGTTGAAATGGCCATTGAAGATAAAGAAAAGATCGCATTCACGACACTTACTGGCCTTTGGCAGTTTAACGAGATCACATTTGGCTTAGGTAATGCATCAGCTACATTTGAACGCTTGATGGAGAACGTTCTAAGAGGTTTGAGCTGAAAAACTGCCATCTCGACGACGTCTTTCTTCACGGAAAGACTTTTGATGAAAAAATCGCTAGACTGGAACAAGTTTTTGAAAAGTTAAGACAAGCCAATGTAAAGCTCACCCCGAGAAATGCCACGTGTTAAAAAATGAAATACTTGGCACACATAGTTTTAGAATAAGGCATTGAGACAGGTCCTTCCAAAACGGACGCCGTGAAGAACCGGAAAACTCCTTCAAACGTTTATGAACTAAAAGCTTCCTGGGACTGCTCATTTTATACGAGATTTGTTTATAAATTTTCCGACATACTTAACTAAACCGCGGCACCGTCTAACTGAAGATAATGTTAACTTTAGTCGGAACAATGACAAGATGCGTTTGAAGACTTGAAGAATCTCTTATTAATGAACCTGTCTTAGCATATCCAACTGAAGACGATTTGTCTTTATTTGGATTGTTACAGTCGTGTCACAACACCAGAACGACAATGAAAAGCCGATTACTTTCTACAGTAAGACCTTGAGCAAAACGAAAAGAACATTTGGCGATTGTCAAGGCAATAGACCTCTTCCATCCCTATCTGTACGGAAGAAGTTTTGTAATTAGAACTGATCATGCGGCATTTAAATGGCTCATGTCTTTTAAGAATCCGGAAAGTCAAGTTGCTAGATGTTTAGAACGTCTTCAACAGTACAATTTCTTTCAATATCGACCCGGAAGAGCACATAAGAATGCTAATGCACTCTCGCGGAGGCCTTGCGAAAACATCATCTGTTCTCACGCCGAAAACAAAGAGAAGAAAGAATTAAGTGTGAACTTGGTAATAATTCGAGAATATCAGCACCACGGTAGTCTCTTTTCAACAATACTTTTACAAGAAGCTCAGAAGGACGATCCTTATTTAAAGCTAATTATTGAAAGATTAGAAGAAAATGTAGAAAACCCGAAATGGGACGATGCTATCGATTTGACTCTGGCTGTGAAAACCTATCTAGCACAATTGAGTCCTTTGAAGTTGAGAGAAGACATGTACCCACTGTGGGAAATCTGTGATGGCAAAGAACAAAAAGAAAATTTAGTTTTGCTAATAAAGTTCAAGATCCTGATTCTGAAAGAATTCCATGACAGCATTTCAGGTGAACCCTTTGGAATTAAGAATCAGAGGCCAAAAGTTGCATTACCAAGGCAACTACGACATTATTAATCGTAAAATAAAAAATACTTGTTTATCTGATAGGAAAAATTGTCGTGGTCAAACTAGTTTCACAAAACGCACATGCTTTTTTTAACAGACCAGCAACACAGTATGTTGTATCCTTTACACAGTAGATTTTCTAATACTGTGCATAGTTTCTTGCTATGAAGCTAATATCGAAAGTCCGTTTTCTTTTCGTAACTAATTTTTGCCAGCATCTCTCGATTATAATGCATTCATTCACTGTTTCTAAGCATATCTAGTAACTTTGGAGATGTATAGGTTGTAGCATACGTTCTGACAGCTAACAGGGAATTTCTGTTCACATCAAACAAAAACAGAAATCATGTCTACCTTATCACATCACTGTCAGTTGTTAACAACAAACAACCACCAACTAGCAAATACTATGGTAATTCTACATCTAACTACATAAGATAATTATAGCAGTTTATTTGAAAAATTAAGTTATCCATGTTTGAATTTATTTAGATGGTTATAGTACGATGGAATAATAAAAAAAGTAAGTTGTAAAAATAGAATAAGTTTCATTAATAGTAAGGACGATATCAAAAAAATGTAATAAATATGCAGAGTTACATTAAAACTAATGCGGTATGCGTTTCCGGGGTAACCGGAAGACCGTCATTAACAATCTGGCAAGTTTGGTACAGAGCTTTTCTTTGTATTTTGAACGGTAGAGAGGTTACGACAGGATAGGATATCGCAAGAATATGCAACACTGCAATTTAAATGGACGCCGGGAAACATATGAAATGTACGTCGATGTATACATGGACGCTCCTTTAATAGTACAATGCGAGGGACGCCGTAAACACAGCGAAATGAATAGAAAATTTAAAGGACGCCATAAACAGGTTTTCTGTAAGGACGCTCCAGTAATAATGAGATGTAAATATATATATATATATATATATATATATATATATATATATATATATATATATATATATATATTTACATCCTACTATCTTTAGAGCGTCCATACATTGACAAATTACCGACATTAGAGCGTCATTTGATTTAAAGCGTCCGTATACCGGACGCTCTAAAACAATCCCATGAAAAAGTTCGCGAAACACTTTGGCATGGTCAGAAGCAGTCACTAGCGAAATTTTTAAATGACGCTCGAAAGTTGTCTAAGTGAAAGAAAAATATACGGGCGCGTATATTTTTAGTTCCGCGGCTTGCTCTCCAGAGCGGCGCTTTAATCGTCGGCGTATATGTATAAGGAATTTCATTCATTTCACTCTTTCGCTTTTAAGGCGTCCATTACAACTGGCAACGTTGGGCCGCGATAAGCAAATGCATTCCACAAGTAAATTGGATATTCGCTTTTACTGGCATGTGAAGATTTGAGCCTAGGGCGTCCGGCGAATAACTTGTATACGGTACTGTTTAAAAAACCGTTCTGAAGCGTCCCATTCAGGATCTTATTGTCATTAGTTTTATTAAGCTAATTCATTAAAACAAGTAAACCACATTTCAGCTTAGTTTTTCCTTGTTTAAAGAGGCAACATTTAACGCACAATTTCCTCCAAAGAAACATGAATGTTTACTATTGAAAGAGGAGCATCCAGAACTACTTCAGAATAAGGAATGGGTAAAAATTAAAGTATTTGTTCAGAACGATTACAATAAGAGACAAAAATGTTAATTTTAATCTATCGTCCTCTCTTCTGTAATTTATAATACAGGGTTAATATAAATGATGGGCCCAGTTTTTAAATTCGTATTTATCAAAGATCGAATCCAAAATTAACAACTCTTCTAGCCATGAAAAGAGGAAGTTTCAAAATTTAGTTTAATATATTATAAATGTTCATTGTGTCCACCGTTTGATGCACGACAAACATCTGTGTAGTAGCCACTCAGTAACAGCAGATATGTTTTTCATGTGTGGGACGCATAGTTTGTCGTGCGTCAAATGAAGCACATATTGACCATTAATAATGTATTAAACTAAACTTTGAAACTTCCTCTTTTCATAGCTACAAAAATTATTAATTTTGGATTCGAGCTTTGATAAATACAAATTTAAAAAAATGGGTCCATAATTTATAATCCAAAAAACTAAGGTCTGGTTGCACAAACGCACTGTCTTGTTGTTCTGATTAGTGTTGCTATATAGTGGAGCAAATGGACACAAAGTAAGAGAAGTTATTTTTTTTTGGCGCAGAACCGGGTACCTTATATAATGGTTCAATAGAGAATTTAATTTTCTGTATGAAATGATTATCTATGACCTTTTTATTTCGTCGCAATATAAATATTTTTAAGGCTTTTTAAAAATATTTGTATTTAAACAGTCAAAAAAAAATAAATAATCGTTTCAAATAGAACATTAAATTKTCTATCGAAACATTATAATATTACCTGGTTCTACCGCCACAAAAAACWWATTTTTAATTTTGTGTCCATTTCACTCTACTAATGGAAATGAACATGGTTAAACTCGAATCAATTTGATCAACGTTTGGGCTACCAGTCCTTAATGTGTAATTTTTTTCAATAAAATTCTTTCTGCTGTGACGTCCTGTTCACTTCTTTTTCAAATTATAGGGTTCGATAGTATTACTAATTATCAAAAAAGTGTTAGGTCTGAAGTAATATTGATTTGTTGATAATTATCTATTTTGAAATTTGTTTATTTTAATCTAGATACTGAGTAACAAGCAAATTGTAAATTAACTAGTTTTTCTCTTCAACATTGTGAGTGCTATTTATAAATTGTGAAAATTAATTGACTTATGGACTGAAGGCTTGAAAGGAAAATAAATAAACGAGTAAATTTAAGATACTAAGTCTAGCAACAAAAGACAGGTAATAATCCTAAAAGGAAAATTAGTTTTTAATAAAAAAAATCAGGATCAATGAACTCCAAGAACTCTAGAATATACAGGTTGATCAGTTAAGCCTGGGCAACGGCTGTATCTTGGAAATTAATTGTAAATGTTTTTAAACAAATTCTGCTAGCCAGATTCCATTAAAAATCACTAGGTGGCGTATTTCATTTATTCATTTATTTCCCTAAAAAGTTGCAATACAATGTTAGTCTAAAATAAACTCATTGCAATCTATGTTTATTTCCAATAAATTTTGCTTGAACATTTTTTTTTCTAGTTGCTTTGACAATGACGGCAGGAGCGATAGAAATTTCAATTCTTCAAAATGGCATAACTCAAGTATGGTTCAACCGAATTTATCGAGTGATGGCTACTTTTAAAGTTAATTTTATGGTTTTCAATATAATCATAAATAACTTATAATTTATTGCAATGAAAGACGTTAATTGTAAAAATTTTATATTTGCTCAAATATCTTCAAAAATCAAATACAACCCTATAGAGTTTTTGTTATATTAATATTAATAAAACAAAATAAATTTGAAAACTTGAGGTCAAGATCTTTTTTCGTGACTTGGTTATAGTAAAAAAAACTGCGTACCCGTCCTTTGGTTCAGCTATTTTTTTATTGAAATAAAATTAGGTTAAGTCACACAGTCACTCATAAATGACGATTTTTCTCTGGTGTGTAAAATATTAAAAATATATATAATAGGCAAATTCTTATTGTAACTAGCTGACAGGTACTGAATGGGTCTTGTAGGTACTTATTTCTAAAACACATGTCTATGCTGTGCTGTCTGCACTGCAGCCAACTGGCAGATAGATCTATTTCGCTATTATTATAGCTCGAGTTAGTAAAATAAAAATACGAGAAATACTACATCTTGATTAATAAACTATGTATAATATATTCAAAAACAAACTACAGAAACAGTCAACAAACAACATAATATACAATTATTACTCTACACCTAAAACTCTCAGCCTCATATTTTTTTTATTTCTTCAAATACTACTTTAAATACAGTGTCAAAATGAAGGTCTTTTTAAACTCTCTAAAAAATATTTGCAGATGATGAGATTTGACAAATTAAGTTAATTTTTGTAAATATATTCATTTTCAATGGATTTCGAATGTTCACTTGTTTTTTAATTTAGTACACAAGAATTTATTGTTTATTGGCTTTCATTGTTATTTTTACTTTTATTGGCTTAATTGATTATTAAAGTTAACGAAATTTTGAATTTATAAAGATAGTTAACAGAGTATGGCTACGATAAGTTTTTCTTGTTTTTCATTTTAAAAAGGTGTAAAAATAAAGCAACATGGTAATGACACAAATTAAAAAAAAATGAAAGTCGGCAGCCAACTATGAAGCAATATTTATTATATGGGGTAAGGTAAAAAAGTATTTACAAAAATTAACTTTATTTATTTGTGAAATAATATTATGTGGAAATTTTTTGGACACCCTCTATGCCATTTTAAAGAGTTTAAAAAGACCTCAATTTGACTATTCACTTAAGGCTATACCTAATAAAAATAAAGAAAATACAAGCCTGGGGAATTTTAGCAGGTAACGGACTCTGTATTAGAAAAATTACCGTTTAGCATTGCTGACAAATCACAGCTGTAAATCTAATCTTACAAGTTGTAAAAATCTGACTTACTTTTAACATAACCTAATTTATTTCGAGTAAAAAAAGCCGCACTCAAAGACGGGTTCACAGTCTTTTTACTGCAACCAAGACACGAAAAAGGGTATCAACCACCGGTTTTCAAATTTATTTTGCATGCTTAATAACCTATAATAAATAAAAAAAAGTGTATAGGGTTGCATTTTCTTTTTAAGATACTTGAGCAAATATAAAATTTTTACAATTAACGCCTCCATTGCCAAACTATTGCAATAAATTATAAGTTATTTATGATAAAGAGAACCATAAAAGCCATCATTGCTTAAATTCGGTTACACCATACTTTAGTTATACCATTTT
>QCXZ01000010.1:0-74167 GCA_025024175.1 Rhyzopertha dominica | reverse complement strand
TTGAATGACGTATTGTAGGAGATTCAACATCAACAAAGTGTTATATGTTTCAGTTTGATAGATGGGGTTATCACCTAATGGTTAATATAGCTTTCTAAACCTAACGCAGACCTGATGTACTGCTTATCTAGACCAGCACACACATATGGCAGTGTATAAGCTCATGATCATCAGGTATATCCATAAAGCATCAAGCAATTGTACTGCTACTCTTAATCTATATAAGAAATCTAATGCAAATGATGATGCAAACGCGTGTTTTGTCGCCTTGAATGTTGTAACGTGGCGATTCGACATTCACAAGGAGTTGCATGTTCGTTTAGCTAGTTGCAGTTATCTCCTAATGGATAATTTAGGTTTCTAAACCTAATGCAGACGTGATGTATTGCTAGTCCAGACGAGCACAAGCATCTGCAGTGTCTAAGCTTTTGATCATGAGGTATTTCCAAAATGCATCGAGTAATTGTATTGATACTGGTAAGTATACATGGCAAATTAAACTGCAGATAATAGTGCAAACGCGTGTTTGCCGCCTTGCATGGCGTATCGTAGGAGTCGACAATACCAATGTGTTATGTTGCGTTAGAAACAGAGTTTATCACCTAATGGGTAATTCAGCTTTCTAAACATAATGCAGATCTGATGTATTGCTTGTCTAGACGAGCACACACGACTGGCAGTGACTAAGTTTTTGATCATGAGGTATTGTATTGACACTAATTATATAAAAACTAGAAAATGTTGCTGTGATGGAAGGCTGTGATTTTTGACGCCGACATATTGACACTGTCTATATTCCTGTTGGTTGAATTTAAACGTACAATTTTAAGCTATATTTGAATATTGTACGATCAATTATCTATTTCTTGTTAATTTAAGCTACTAGAGGCAAGAACAGAAGAAATTACATGGTATAAGAAAAAATAATCACAACATAAATAATAAAATTAATCTCACTTTCGGTAAGATTCACGTAAAAGCTAGTATTGTTATGAAATGCTTACTCCATTGTAAATTTATTGTAGAAGCCCTGATGATGTGTCTTAAATAAAGACGAAAGCTTGGCAATGAAAAAAGAGTTCGCTTAATTTTATTAAATCAAAAGGTCGAATGCCCCCTACTTCTGAAGCTTGAACATTCAACAAGTTGCGACCGTTATTCATATTCAAAGTTGATACTGGTAAGTATACATAACAAATTAGTATTTAGATAATGATACAAACGCGTGTTTGTTGCCTTGCCTGGCGTATCGTAGGAAATTCGACATTAACAAAGTGTTATATGACTGCGTTCGATACATGGAGTTTATCACCTAACGGTTAATGTAGCTTTCTAAACCCAATGCAGACCTGATGTATTTCTTGTCTAGACGAGCACACTCATCTGACAGTGTCTAAATTTTTGATCAAGCGGTATTTCCAAAATGGCATCGAGCAATTGTATTGATACTGGTAAGTATAAATAACAAACTAAAGTGCGACTGTTAAGTATATATAAGAAATCTGAATGCAAATAATGGTTCAAACGCGTATTTTATGGCCTTGAGTAGCGTATCGTAGCGATTCGACATGCACAAGGAGTTGCATGGTTCGGTTAGATAGATGCAGTTTATCACCTAATGGTTAATTTAGCTTTCTATACCTAATGCAGACGTGATGTACTGCTTGTCGAGGCGAGCACAGGCGACTGGCAGTGTCTAAGCTTTTGATCATCAGGTATTTTCAAAATGGATCGAGCAATTGTATTGCTGACTGGTAAGTATACATACAAATTATGGTTTCTGTGCGTTCGGCTTATGCTGGTCAGTGGTCTTTGTTGAGTAATATGACACTCCTCACAGTTGCTTTAAATTTCATTTCACACCGTGGACCCGAACGCTATCGCAAGGTGCATTAATATTCAATTAAAAGTTTGTCACTAGATGATGGTGATTGCATTTGATCTTATTGGATTACAGTTAAAGCGTTTGACACGTTGAGGCATGATATTCTGTGTAGCAAACTAAAATACTTTGGCCTTCCGTCGAAATGATTCGCAGTTTTTTGAGTAACCGCACCCAGAATGTGTTTCTTGGCGACTCAGCATCGCAATCAATTAGGGTGGATCAGGGTGTTCCTCAGAATTCGCTGCTTGGACCTCTTCAGTTTTCCATTTGCATAGCAGATTTTCGGTTATACCTCTCCAACTGCAAATTACACCATTATGCAGATGACACACAAATGTGGTATAGTTTTAAAGAACAAAATGTTGGCGAAGCGGAGAAATTAATTAATGCAGACTTACTTCGTTTGTATGATGTCTCTGTGGCGCATCGGCTGCAGCTGAATGCAACTAAATCGCCTGCTATTATTTTTGGTTGTAAGATAGCTCGTGTAGCAATAAAGCGCGTAATGGACGTTAATATAAACGGTGAAACGATTAAGTTTAGCGAGGTTTGCAAGAATCTGGGATTGTACATAGACGAGGACTTGAGATTTGTTCCTCATGTGAATAATTTGTGTATATCGTCTTACTTGATTTTAAAGCAGCTGTATCCTAATCGCCACATCATGAGTGCTGACCTTAAGTTCATGTTGTKTAATTCATTGATCTTGTCCAGATTGTCATACGCTGATGTGACTTATGGTTCGGCGCTTTTGGCTAGTGATGCTTCCAGAGTACAGAGAATACAGAATTCGTGTATACGGTATTCCTAAGCGTGATCGCGGTATCACGGCGGCATTAAGAAATTCTAAAATGTTGAATACCAAATGTTTACGCCGATACCATTTATTGTGTTTGACACATAAGGTCCTAGTAGAGAAGCAACCTAAATACATTTTCTGTAATCTTCGTTCCTTGCATCGCCTCAGTTTAGGTCGTTCAACTAGACATGGGCATGTTTTGTGTGTGCCCCGCCACTCCACTTCCCTGTTTCAACGTAGATTTATGTACAATTCGTGCACTCAGTATAATGCCCTTCCCATTTACTTCAAAGACTTAACTCTAATTAACTTCAAGAAAAGACTGAAGGAATATCTGCTGTCCTGACCTTTGTATTTGGAATGTTATTCTTGTTTCTTTTGTTACTATATATCAGACTGCCTTGGACTAAGTTTATCTTAACGAATTTATGGTTTCTTTTAATTAGTGGTACTTGCGGAATGTAAGGATTTATAAAATTATTTCCTTTTGGTAATTGGATCTTGGTAACGAAATTTATTTTGTGAGCATAGTCATGCTGCGTCTTGTAAATATGTGCTTGGAAACTGCAGTTAGGTTGAAAAGCAGCTTATAGCTGAACCTCGCCTGTACAAAAGCGTGTAATTGTAATTTATTTCTAAATTAAATAAAAGACATTTATTATTATTATTATTATTATTAAATTAAAATGCAGATAATGGTGCAAACGCATTTTGTCGCCTTGAATGGGGTATCGTAGCGATTCGATATTTACTAGGAGTTGCATGTTTCGGTTAGATAGATGCGGTTTATCACCTAATGGTTAATTTAGCTTTCTAAACCCAATGCAGACCTGATGTATTGCTTGTCTAGATGAGCACACACATCTGGCAGTGTCTACGCTTTTGATATTGGTATTCCCAAAATGCATTGAGCAATTGTATTGTTACTGGTAAGTATATATAAGAAATTTAAATGCAGATAATAGTGCAAACGCGTGCTTTGTTGCCTTTTATGGCGTATCGTAGGAGTTTCGACATTAACAAAGTATTATATGTC
Organism: Rhyzopertha dominica; assembly: GCA_025024175.1. Classification (NCBI taxonomy): domain Eukaryota; kingdom Metazoa; phylum Arthropoda; class Insecta; order Coleoptera; family Bostrichidae; genus Rhyzopertha; species Rhyzopertha dominica. Next base: position 70,447 of record QCXZ01000010.1, on the reverse strand, counting down.
TGCGTTAGATACATGGAGTTTATCACCTTGTTTAAGATTAATTTGCTTTGCCACTGGCATGTTTATTTCGCTTTTGAAAATGCTCTTTTTTGCAATAGTCCATGTTTATATTTTKTGTAAATACTGTMCTTAAATAAATAAATAAAATAAATTCTATTGTACTTAAGAAWGGAGGGMGGGATACGGATTGACAATAGCTTTCTATTTATAAGAGACTTATATTATATTACATAGGTATCGTATTAATAAAAAACTGTGTTGAAAGGTAATATAAATATCTCTACAAACTAGAACAAAAATAGACCAAATATGTGCAGAGAAACCAAATATTACACCAAATAATCTTTTTAGATAGTACATAAAAATTTCTACTAAAAAAGTTTGAAAAAAGACGTGCAGGAACTACTGGAATTTGAATTAGTGAAAAAATAAACTTTGCCTCATAATATTTATTAGAAAATGTATATTCTAGCTTTTGAAACAAACAGCTGATACAAATAACCATGAACACCTTCTGGTATATGTATTCTTAACAGTAATTACTCAATACTTAACACTAATAAAATGCCAACCTAAAATTATCTGTGTAACGGTCTGAAATGATTTTGAAATGCTTATATACTAAATCATTTTCATCCACAGGTTCCATTTCTTCAATTGCCATCACAATGGTCTTCAGGACTAAATCAAAATCCTTCAGTGCATTAAAGTGATCTCCATACTTGAGGCCGTTGTCTTCTACTATGGCATTCGCTATACCGTGGCGATAAAAATCAGCCGCATAGGCATTAAATTCAACATCCAAATCCAAGAGAGGTACTACTTTAATATCTGGAGACACCTGAAAAAGAGTTTTTATTTTTACCGAGTAAATAATAAATTTTTCAGACACAATAAAAAGCAAACTATAAGAGAAGTTGTTAAAACTATTTATAGTCAAATTGGTTGGTTAGTTTATAGCTTCCATAGAAACACATCAATTCTTTTAGTAAAACACTGCTTTTAATACATTTTGGTTATTGTGGAAGTTGGTTCCAGAATTAAAAGTATTCATAAATTTGATAACCATTCGGCACCTCTTGTCCAAAACAACAAAATCAGAGATCTACAAAAGCAACCAACTGTTCTTAATATAAGGTGCATTCCACACGAAGCGTCCGCTAAAAAATTCGATGTTTCCGATTTCAGTAATATTATGTAGGTATACATGTCCTTGTTAAGTGTACCAAATATTTTTGTAATATAATGAATTGTTAAGGAGTTAAGGGACTTTGAAATTTTGACAAACTGGTGGGCATGCAGTACTTCAAAGCCGATTACCAAGTCACAAAATTATAGATTAAAATAATTAAACCACTGAATTTATTACTTCATTTAATGAGCTTTTTAATTGTTTTTTTGGAAATAGAAAGAAAAATTTTTCATTAAATAAAATGCGATTTATATTTTTTACCTTTAATATCACAAAGTTTAGACAATTTCGATTTTTTAAATTTTTTTCTGAAAATAGCTAGTATTATATAGAATATCCTTGCTAAGTGTTTTAATGGGGTGGAAGTGGATTAGGAGCTACAGGTGAAATACTGCCGAAATGTGGCATCCTGAGCACTTCCACGCCCACTATAAAACTTAGCAGGGATATTCTATATAATTAGATATTTTCAGAAAAAAAAAATCAAAATGGTCTAACTTTGGGAAATTCTAGGTAAAAAAATTAAGTCACATTTTATTTAATGATTTTTTTATTTTCAAAAAAACAATTAAAAAGCTCATTAAATGAAGTAATAAATCTAGTTGACTTGGTAATCGGCTTTAAAGTACTGCATTGCAGAGGCATACACAGACATCATTATCACACTTGTATCTTAAGATTGAAGAAAAGCAGAAGTTCTTTTAACTACCATGCCACCAAATTCTTCAACAAAATCTAGGCGGGGATTATCGCTTGCCTCCAAGCTTGKTTAAAAGAAAAAWAAAACAACAATGTTCTTGAACGWTATGTATCTATTTAATKTACTCAAATGTATGTAATGTATTAATTAATGTAACATTTTCTATTTTATTATATTATGACATGTGTAAACCAATTTTGTAGTAATAACACCTACAAATAAATACTAAATAAATACTGCATACCCATCCTTTGGTCAAAATTTTAAAGTCCCCTTAACTTCTTAGCTAGTCATTATGTTACAAAAATATTTGGTACAAGTATCAAGGACATGTAGAGATAGAACATACTCAAATATTACTGAAATCTGAAACATCGAGTTTTTTTTTACCTGTCTGCTTCACATGGAATGCCCGATAATAACAAAGAATAACAAAAGATATCTGAGTTTCACCTGCTCAAAATTCAAATTAATGGTGCTTTACAGATAAATTTATTTAATTCTCAACGGATGTTTATTTTCTACAAGTTAATTTTATTATGTAACAGAAAATAACTACTGCACTGTTTGTTTTCATGATAACCATTAAACAAAAAAAATAGACCTATAGGCAAAGAGCAGGAATCCTACAAGAGGCGACACTATTAAAATCCTTTGTTGTTTGGAAATGCTCACCAATGACCTCGAATGCCTTTTAAATTGGAGTCAGAACCGGCGCAAAACTCAAACACCCATAATCACAGCATAATGATTTATGAATAATTTTAATTAAAAAACAAAGTAAATGAAATTATTCCAAGAATATTTTAAACTGCGCTTAGTTATCATTTAATCAACATTTATTTCTAAGGGATCTTGCATATTTTTAATATCTGGTACAACTTGTGTTTCTAAATTTAATAGTGGTAACACTCATATTTAACATTTTGACTTGTTAATAACGTTAAAAATGTCAACTAAGTAATTAATATTATCTTTACATTTGTATAAGTTCCTACTAAAGAATTAAAATCAATATTTAGAGTGATGTTACATAATTATTAGTTATATTTTTGTTTATAAAAGATGTTTTACAAACACTTGGTATTTGTGGGATTCAAAAGATAATCTATGCTAAATTTTTGCTACTCAAAAAAACTGAAGCAATGTTACTTATGTGATACTGATATCGGTTTTACTGTATCGTGTTTGAAGAACATTTTAAAATAAGGATTGACTTTAATCGATTATTAAATCGACCGTCGTTATAATCGTCGCAAATAAAAGTGCTTAAAATTTAGCGTTACTATGACATGTATCGATTTAACAGTAGATTAAAGTTAAAACACCAACAACTACAGCAAGGTATTTTTTTCTCAACAGTATTAACTTGCAATGAATTATTTATACGATAAATGCAATTAAATATTATTAAATAAGAAAATGCTTAAAAAGAGGATGAGCTTTAGTACAATACAAGTTATACAATAATAGTGATCTATGTGCTTACCTCATGACGAATGCAATTGATTGTGTTTGTTTCGGAATAAAGGTCATCATCATCATTACATGATAATGCTGCAAAGGTACTGCATATGGTCCTTGGTTGATTAAGGCTTCGTATATGATTCCATACAGTAGCTAAAAACATAAATACCTTTGATGACACCTATATCTATTACCTTTTGATAATTATGCATTTGCATTCACTTTATTTAGTTTGAATTCATTAAATGAGAAAACACATTTTAAAACTGTGCTGAAAAGATTTGGTACTGCTGATTGCAAGTCAGTACGTACCAGAGAAATATAGTGGGGAGAACACGCATAGGCCGACTGCGCATCCCAATTCAGCTGGGACACTGTAATGGTCACCATATTGTTCACAGAAACGTCAAAAATCAGACAGTACTTTTTTTGAATTAAAAGAACTTTATGTATACCTATAAAAATGAAAAATTTATGTAAACTTATTTTGCAGTGTAAATGGTACGAGATATTATTTAAAAATATATAATTATAACAAATAATTACTGCAAAAAAATTATTAAGGATTATAATATTTACTTATGCAGGGAGATATCTTGCGACTTCGAACGTTTATTCGATGTACACTAACTATATAACTCATAACTAAAATTAATGAAACTACCAAATAAAACTAAGAAATAAGTCGTGCAAGCAGAGAACAAAATCACAATCACAATAGCTAACGCCACGGGCCATGCAATGTAAACAAAACAATGATTCGAGCATAGAATAACATGTGGCAACGCCGGTCTGGGAACTTTGTTTATGTGTTGTGTAACTAATGACAGTTGATTGACGACAGACATTCTCCGTATTAAATTAGCATTTAATTGATATTTATAGAACATTCCAAGAACAAGTCAAACTGATTTTAGGATTTCGACACTGCTACATCAAATTGGTTCGCACTTACCCTATTTTTAATTGAAACTGTTGCACAAGATGTCATTATTTAAAATAAGCGCCAAAAGTTTGACGTTCTCGTGGACAATATGACAGCCCCCTTGTTTACTAGCATTCGCGCAGATCATGAGCGTTCTCCCCACTCTAGTTCTCTGGTACGTACTCCCAAAGACCAAAGTTTTTACTTTGACCTTTTGGACCAAGTTGTGAGAACAGGAATGTTAAAGATGTATGTAGGCAAATCAAAAATCGTAGGTTATTTGTAATATTCAGTGTCGGGTTCAAGACCAAATTTGTGCTTACCCATATCACTGTTAAGTAGGTAACAAAGTTCCACAAATTAATGTTTATTAATTTCATTGAAGAAGGTGTTAAGATATGTAAAGAGAACCATAATCAGTTAATTGGTTATAAAGATGCTCATTGCAGAGGGGACAGGCAGGATTGGACGTCGACTATTGGATACTGTTGTTTAATTAGTTGTTGTTCATAAAAACAAAGCTGTATTAATCAATAATCAACTGAATATGAATCGAAGTACGACAGTTAGGGACAATAACATGTTAAGCAAAGAATGGTGTGCCAAAAATATTAGGTATAAGGAAAATTTTTACCAGGCGATGATTTTAGAAACTTCGCTGAACACCATCACATTCGTTCTCATTTATTTAATACACAAAAGAAAGACAGATTCCAGTTAAAGTAGTACTAATTCGATGGAATCTCCATCAAGAAACCAGGGATACTCAAATGAAAGTAAAATTCATATTGACATTTGTAAAAATATATACGTCAGTGTTTTCTACATGAATCATAAATTCACCTTGAAGGTTGCAGGATACTATTGTACATGCAATAAAGTTATAAAACTTCTACTAAACTGCATATATAGTGTCACTATTACCTGCAATCGAAATGCGAGGTAATTACACTACAGCTCAAAAGTATTTACCCACCATTAACAATATAAAAAATTAACTTTTAGTAAGGATATTTTATTAAAAAACAAACATAATTCTATCAGAAACTATATATCTAAACATTTTTTTTCATCTCCTTTACTTTTGATTAGGGCTGCATAAATTCCAATATGTTCCAAAGCTGTTCTTTTGATGTAGAACAAGCCTTATGCACTTGACGATCAAGTTCATCCCACAGTTGCTCAATAGGATTTATGTCAGGTGATTGGGATGGCCATTCCATCATTTTTAACTTCCCTGCCAATTAAACGTGTCCCAGGTGGAATAGCACGTCATTGCAGAATTTGTTTAATCGATCTTTTACAATAGAAGAATCAGTAAATCTTTCCATTGGTGTTCTCCCTACAAATACTCGACAACAACTACCAAAAATTTCAAATTTCGATTCGTCACTCCAAAGCACTTGTCGCCATTCTTCCACTGTACAGTTTTTATGATCTTGTGGCCATTTTAGTCTTTTCTTCTTATTCTAAAGACGAAGAAGAGGCCTTGTGACTGCTATGCGGCCATTTAAGTTAGTCTCTTTTGGAGGTCGCTTTACTGTAGCCACACTAACACTTTTTTCCCTAGCTTCGCTGATCTGAGCAGTGATTTCAGGAACGGTTTGCCGTTTATTCCTTTTGCTCCGGACTACTATGCTCAGATCTTCAGCTGAGGTTGTTGTTCTAGGTTCGTATTTCTTTTTTTTTGTAATTTTTATAACCAAACACTTTTATATCATCTCAAAAATAACAAATTACCACTTTATAGCTATGCGCCACAAAAATTGACAAATATTATTTTAAAATGCATGTCTATGCTGTGCTGTCTACACCTCAACCAACTGCAGATAGTACTATTTCGCTGTCATTACAGCTCATCAGTGCAGTTTAGGTCTAATGTAGACAACACGGCATAGTTAAACGACACCAGCCACCTTAGAAATAAAAATGATTTCTGCAGTTATAAAGTGCTATATTTTCACAAGAGTCACAAATCTAGTAAAAATTAATTATATTAATTCCATGAGAAACCTGTTAATATAATAACAATGTATACTAGATGATAAGATTTTTTTTGACAGCAAAACCATTCGCACTTAGTACAAATAGAAAGGCATGTTTAACAAGAAATTAATGAAAAAAATGTAGTTTATATGAAAAGTTTGTGATTGCCCAAGTACACTTTGATAATTGTAACGGTAAATGGAACAAGGACCCATCTAAGACGCGTCAGTGGATAGAATATTGGCCCATCAAATCGAACATAACACTGTTAAAATCAGCTGTTTATTTTTAATTAGTTAATGGAACACGGGCCCAAATGATGTAATTGGGCCCATCTTCCATGGAAACGTCATGTTGTTGGGTAAACTTAAACCTAACCTTAAAATAACAAAAACCGGTTGGTTTGAACAGGTGTTGTTTAGCGGTTAAGTATTCGAAATCTTTTGAGAAATATAATTAAAATATATGTTTAATTATTGCTAACAATTAAGTATTAATATGAGTGACAACAAAGCAATGGATGATTCCGTAATTGTTACTAAAAAAGAGCTTATCCTGAAGAGTGGAAAAAAAATAAAGCAAAACGGTTAAGAGCATTAGGGGAAGCTCATGTTTCAAAACGTGGTAAAGACGTTCCGGCTCGTCGCACTCTGTTCAAATGCAGGTAAACTTTTGATTGTAATAGAGAAGTTAATGTTTATAGTAGATTCGTTAATCCCAGGTGTACAAGAAACGAAGAAGCATGTTGCCTATCGAAATTTAGCGACATTTGCCTTCAAAAGTTGTTGGAAAATTTTAACCATATAGGAGACAAAAATGCTCAAGAGAKATATCTGCAAGGRTTGATCAAATTTCAGCAAACTAAACGAAAGACTAGAAAACAACCTATCGAGTACAACGCAAATTTAGTTACCACTATGAGGTAAAACTCATAATATGCACCAATACTTAATTTTTATTTTAACAGGTTATTAATTTATTTTTTAGTTACAACTTGGAAATGTAGCTATAAAAGTTTGTCGTGAGGGTTTTGCAGGGGCTCATGGTATTAGTGTCAAAAGGGTACGTCGAATTGCAGCGCTAAAAAGTCAGTTAACGGTTGCGAAGAATCTGAGGGGACTGCATTTAAACAGAGGGAGCGTTAAGGGAGATGAAATTGAAACAAAAATTGATACTCACATTAAGTCTTTTCCATATTTTATTCAGCATTACGGGCGATTAGGCCAGAAAACAAGATATTTAGCAGCAAATTAGAGCGTCCTTAAAATGTACGAACTATTTCTAGAAAAATATTACCCAGAAACTTATGCAAATAATGATAAAACTACTGATTTAAAAAAGTTTCAGTGTGAAGTGAAATATACTTACTATTTGAACTTTTTTAAGAAAAACTACAACTATCGCTTTGGAAGGCCCAAGACAGATCTTTGCACAGAATGTGAAGAAATTAAAGCCTCAATTTTGCGGGAAACTAATAAAGCTACGATTGCAGAATTAAAAATCAAGTTAGGCAACACGTGAGGCCAAAGAACACGAAAATATTGAAACAATATGTTTTGATTTTAAACAAAATATTCCCTTGCCTCATTTAAACACAACAGACACGATTTACATAAGGCAGTTATGGACTTATGTATTCTGTGTACATTCTGCTAAAACTAAAAGGAGTATTATGTACATGTGGACGGACAATATTACTAAAAAGGGCTCCAACAAAGTTCTGTCAGTTTTGTATCATTACATTATACATTTTTGCCCAACACCGTAAAAAACTAAACATTTTTAGTGATGGCTGTCGTGGACAAAATCAGAATAACAATATGTTAAAATTTTGGCAATCTTTAACTCATGAAATTAGTCACCATTTTCCAATAAGGGGTCACAGCTTCTTACCCTGTGACCGCCACTTTGGGATCATCGAGAAAAAGCAAAGGAAAATGGAAAAAGTGGGAAAACTCAATGGGTGGGTACACCTCATTAATGAAAAATTTACCGTGGTTTTAATAATGCAAACAATGATTAAAGACTTTAACGATTTATTTAAAAAAACCGTCACCAAAGACAGGCTAAAATTTCAAATAACCAAATACAAGTTATTCATTTTCAAAGCAGCACGTTTATGGATGGAAGCCTCAGTCACTCTCCAAAACTTGATTTCTGATAACTTCGKTTTACTAAAATCTAGAGCAGCAAATCAAATAGTATTCCCTACTAAACCGCTAAATAATGAAGACCTGCCCATTAAAAAGGAAAAGTTGCAAAATATTTTGCAACTTGTCAAGTATTTGATAGATCCTGAAGCCATATTATTTTATAAGGGCTTAAAAGCATCGCAAGAGAATCAAAACAATGATATGGATGACTAATATTCTTTATATGTCAAGTTTATGTTTAATGGCAATGGATAGAAACCAAATTTAAGTTTATAACATAGGATTATTTGAATAAATAATTATTTTTTCAAAAAAAAATATTTTGTTTTTTTTATATTTTTTGATTAACTGGAACAAGGGCCCAAAAAAACACTTTTAAAATCAAATTTTATTGTAAATTTTCAACTATGATTAAAAACACGGCATAAAAGCCTCTTTGTATTTCCTATCGATACCAAGTTTTTCAGTTATTATTTCACCAGTGCGCCAATATTTTTGGATATTCATTTTTTTGCCCTCCTGAAAAATTTTGATTTTCCATTTTGGGTCCTTGTTTCTTTTACCAATTCAATTGCCTAAATGTGGCATGCATATACCTATACAAATATTTGAATAATCCTTATGAAGCTTAGGGAATGACATTTACATAAATAATATAATTATGTACCTGTAAGCCAGCGTAACTGTATGAAAGATTTCATCTTGTTAAAGCCTGTTTGTGTTTAATAGTATGTGAAAGTGATTTTTTGCTTTAAGACTTGTTAAAATAACTGTGTTACATGGAAAAACCCATGATTTGGCAATAAAAATTATTGCATTTACGAAAAACGAAAGAGACAATTTGGGACCTATAATTCCTGTGGATTCTTATGTGATACATAATGCTAGGACACTCGACGAGTCCAGAGACTTATACGAGAAATGAAAAGTGAAAAGCTCACACCATCTTTTAAGAAAATTAAAAAAAAAGCCAAAAACGGTTGACTTACCATTACCCAAGAACATATCTGCCAACGACATCATTATCAAAACTTCATTTAGAAGTATGATTTCTTTATGATGGCAGTGTATCGAGTTTAAAGACCCTTGTAAAATATCTAGGTTTGAAATACACCTTTGCGAGAAGTCCGATACTGTCATGAAAAAAATTATATTTTTATGGGTGTTAAAGAGATAAAAGAAAACTGTTCATACAACTTTTGTTTTCTTGACGAAATGTGGATTTTTTTCAAAAGGGGGAAATAAATGCACATAACAAGATGACCCAGTACTTCCTTGTAGATCGTCGACTTGTGATGGAAACAGATTCATCATTTTACACAGATGAGAATGCTGCATTGTGAATAGTGAAAATGAAGAGCAAGTATTTTTTGTTCCAAAAATAAATCAGAAGGTTATCATGACAATGCATAGACACCATGCTATTTAAAAAATGGATTTCTAGAACAATAATTAGTGAAGTAGTTATACATATATGGTTTTTTAAAATTGAGATCTGTGACAATACTTTAACCACATTCGTGCCGCGTTCGAACCCACTAACAGAAGTAGTGGGTCTGAATTCGGCTGCGAGAGTAGTACGAAAGAAACAGATGCCTGCACGTTATCGAGAGTGAAGAATGCCCAAACAAATAACATTAAATGCCACATTTATTTTACAAAAACAATTATCTATATAGTTTTCCGTGTGTTCATGTACAGAATAAACTTAGTTTTCATTAAAATCATTGCCAACTATCAGTGTTTGCATTCATGGAAGCGTCTTTCCGTTAACCCCCTTGTTACAGATCTTAATAATTTTTTATGAGTCACTGGTTTTTGGGCGGTCGATCTTTTCGTTTGGTTCATAAGGCTGAGTGTATTTATATCCAGCAGTTGCACAGGGTGTCCCATTTTCGTTGTAATTGTAAGGTATCTCGGTAACTATTAATGCTAGAGGGTTGCAGTTTCAACATTACTGTATTACTTTTTTATTGTGACTTAAGCTGTGCCAACACCATTTTTCTATCGTCTTTTGTTTTAAAGCTGTAGCCAACTTTTTAATAATGAAACATTTCTTCAGCTCTCAATATCTCACCTGGGTATATAGATACAAAAAAAAACTGTAAAAACATTTTTGATAGACATTTTTATTTTGAATCCAGTGGTGTACTCAAGACATTTTTAGAGGGTCACATTTTTGAGTTATAACACAAACTTGCACGTTTTTAAATGGAAATCATAGTTGGCTTTGCTATGGTTGAAAAGACCTATTTTTTCTGATTAAAAAGATGTATACATTGTTAGATTTATTTTTACTAATTTTGGAACCATTAATTTTTTTTTAGTAATTTAATCACATTTTACCCCAGGAGGCTATGGAATAAGAAAACACAATATAATTTATATTATTAAGTAAAAATTTTAATCCATTGTAAATAATATATGCATATTTGATGCATACATAAGACTCCTAAGAGTGCTCCTGCAGTTTTTTTATTGGTAATCTAGGAGGCCATGTAACTAATTAAAATGATTGTTTATTTGGAGATAAGTATCTATGCATTGTTTATCGTCAATTAGTAAAGATACACCTAATAACGTATATATTTTCTTTATCAGAAAAAAGTAGGGGTCTTTTCAACCATAGCAAAGTCAACTATAGTTTCCAATTAAAAAATGCAAGTTTGTGTTATATCTCTCAGATGTGACCCCCTAAAAAAATTCTGTGTACGCTACCGGATTCAGAATAACAATATCTATAAAAAATGCCTCCACAATCTTTTTGTATCTACATAACCAATTGAGATATTGAGAACTGAAGAAATGTTACATTTTTCAAAAGTGGCTATAGCTTTAAAACAAAAGATGATACAAAAATGTTGATGGTACAGCTCAACTCACAACAAAAACGTAATACAGTAATGTAGAAAACGCAATGCTCTAGCATTAAGAGTTAGTGAGATACCCTACAAATACAACAAAAATGGGACACGCTGTACAGTACAGACAAGGATATGCGATATCTGCTCTTTCTTTTTTTGTGTAAAATGAGCGAAAACAAATATGATTGGGACATGTTTAGCACAGTTTACATCTGGGAAAATATTTTACCTATACTGAGATATTTTTTATATAATATCAAAAGTTATTTTAATCAATGTATTTATAAACTATTAAAGCTATTTCAAATAAAGACATTGTGGAATTTGATTGTTGTTAGGTAGATGATAATCTACTGCTTAGGGCTTCCTCTACATGTCGTTTGAAAACTGTTTTCATTTTGTAAATGCTGACTTTTACAAAAATTATGTCATATAAACATTTCTATATTACAGGACTTTCAATCTAAAAACATTTTTCCGCAGTTAAATCTCTCCATGAAAATGAATAATTTTTTTAAAAAAACCTTTCCTCAATAAGCAATAAACTATATTGAATTATCAGTATCACAACTAATATCAATGCAATGGGAATGCCAAATACATTGCTGCTGATTGGTCTGCAAAATACATACCTTCAGGGCCTCCACATTGTGGCACATTACATTCGATTTTGATCTCACTTAATGGCAACTTATTGTCCTCACCATACTTGGCTTTATAATATCTTCCTGTACTTGCAAAATATTCATCGAAAACAAACCGTACTTGCTTGTTGTATTCCATTAAATGCTGGGAAAAGAAAATAAGTTTCTAGTTAGATTAATTAATCAGTTGCAAGAAATTTACAGAAAATACTATAATATGCTATTATATTTCATTAATTCACTACATTTCAGAAGATGCATGTCTCCATAAAATATTCTACCTTATTTGAACGATTAGTTTAGACAACATATTTTCTTACCTTTCTGATTATTTTGGGTAAAGGGTCTAGTTTAACAACAGAATTCTTGAATATTTTGCCTTTTTGGGTCACATGCAGTTTTCTTCTGGCAAATAAGAAATTCATGGTAACTATTAATGCCCACTGAATATCACCATCATTTTTATATTCTTGAATTAACTTCCTGATGGCACCTGAACGAAATAGGTATGCCAGGGCTAAATTTGCTGGTTCATGGTAGTGTAAGTGTGTTACAAGCCCACACATTTCTAGAGGATTACCATCATTGGATATCAGTTCCTGAAAAGTTAATGATTTTAAATCTACACATTWTTGAAGTATGAAGAACTGGTTGCAAAAGGTGTGATKTACCACAGGTTGTAATGGCACGTTAATTTTTAAAAATTCTTGATTGGTGTTGCTTGCACCATGCATTGTACAGTTGTCTGCAGTGATATTAAAAAACCGCTGCAAATTGAATCAATACTTCCACATCCAATTGTCAAAATGACATTTACGTTTTTATTTCTTGTACTATACGATTAGTAATCACGTTTTGAGCATTCTTTCTCTCTACACATTTTTTCTAAGACAAACAGTCCTCGTGATATTAGCAAAAATATTAAATGTTAAATTCAGTTTTTCCAAATAACTCGAAAATTATTAACTTAACAAAAAAATTACAAGAGGGCTTTCTGATCAGAAATATTTTTTGAATATCTTAAATATATTCGTAGATATTTAGGAAAAACAAGGACACACAGACAAGAATTTTTTTTTGCTCAAATTTTGTTTTTTTGCGTTTTCGGCCATTTTAAAGTGAATGAGCAAATAAAAATTTTTGAAAATATTTTTTGCGATACAATACTTCCCATCTGTTGGATGTGGAAGTAATTACTTCACAATATGTAATTAATTACAATTACAATTACTTTGGGTAAATTGTAATTAATTACAATTTAAATTACAAAATATGTTAAAGTAAAACACTGTCGAAAGAGGGTTCCACCCCATAACTTTAAGGGTAGTAATGGTAGAGGGTTGTTAATTTTTTTAAGAATAGAGCTTATGGAACTACAATATTCCAATTTTTTTCAGACTTTTAGCACTGAAAATTTTTGAGAAAAAAAATGTTAAATGTTAAGGGTTGAATGGCAAAAACTGGAAAATGGGGTGGAATTGGGGTGTGTAATTAGGTGTGCGACAATTTGAGCCAAATTCCAGTGGGGGCACTTTTTACTGTCTTATAGTACAATAGCCTTTTTATCTTTGCAGTAGTTTGTTACAAAAAGACAGAGTGCTAATATTTCACACACGCTATTTTTGCCTTAAAGAGGTTTTTTTTTAACTTTCTCGATATTGTGCAAAAAGCTTAAAATAAACAGATAATTTTTGTGTTGTTATATAAATAGTTAAGGTGCATCCACTAAAATTATTTTTAACTATACAGCATGTACCGTTATTCCAGGACTGTACTAAACTTTTTTTTAATTAAATGGCACCCTATGCATTTGTTTGTGAGGCTTTATAGCAATATAATTTTTTTAATTTTTGGCTACGACGTTACCAAGTTATTGAACTTTTCTTGAAAATACATGCCTTGACTTAAATTGTTCTAGAGGCCTAATTATTAAAAATAAAAAAGTAAGCTTCAGCATTCTAGCATAGAAAACTTCTTTCTACAATTTGGTGTGGGTTTTATGTGATTCTATTATACAGGGCGATGACTAGGCGTGATCAAATTATGCAAATTTCAAACCGCTGTAACTTTAAAAAATAATTAATATTTCAAAAACTGTAAATTCCAGGTACACTCAAAATAAAGAGATTGAAAACTAGATTATGATTAAATAAAAAAATATAGGGTGTTCCGTTTTAAAAAATCAAGTTATAGTGGTTTGAAACTGAATATGGAGTATATTTATATAAAAAAAGAATATTTCTAAAGCCGTTAATCCCAGATACACAAAATGCATACTCAAAATAAAGAGAATTAAAAGTAGATTGCGATTAAATAAAAAAATATAGGGTGTTCCATTTTTAAAAAAATCAAGTTATAGTGGTTTGAAATTAAATATAGAGTATATTTATAAAAAAAAAATCAAAAACCTTAATCCCAGATATACAAAATGCATACTCAAAAGCAGATTGCAATTAAATAAAAAATATAGACCGTTCCATTTAAAAAAAATCAAGTTATAGTGGTTTGAAATTGAATATGAAATATATTTATAAAGAATAACGAATATTTCAAAAACTGTTAAGAGGGGCGTTTACCTAGAGCGAATCGGGTCATTTTAAGCACCTACCGTTTTACATTTTACCAAGTTATTCGAAACTTTTTCTAAGTGAAATTTCGACATGGCAATGGCAAAAGATGTAGCTACAACGTAGAGTTCGAGTTTTTTCTGAATTTGGTACAGTAATGTAAATATTTGTTGTTATATTTTGCTTAAAAATGTGTATTTTTGGCAAGTTATTTCTCGAAAACTAAGGCACATAAACGAAAAATTCGAACTCCAGTTGTAGCTACATATTTCTTTGTACACTACCAAAAACATGAGCACGATAAATAAGTAAAAACATTCAAAAAATCTAAAACCGCAAACCCTTGCGCACGAGTCCGTCACGAGAGCACAATGCGAATGCCCATCCCCACCAGGTCCGTCGCGTGGTATCCTCTGAACAGTGAGGCTAAGATACAATCATGTCGGGAATGATCGAGCGGTATACGATCTATTCCCATATGACTGGATTTCTAAGATTGTATGTCTAATTACACGTCACAAGTTTAATGTTAAAAGCTCTTTCACATTAATTTACTGTCTGCCGAAGCAATGGAGAGGCGGAAAGAAAATTGTTATAAAAGTTCCTACAGAAATCATGCAGTTAGAATGAAATGTTATATAGTTCATATTTACAGAAATAAATGGGTTATTCCATATTTTGAATAACCTGGTATAATATCATAGTAAGTTACTAATATCATGCTTACTTTTTTATGCACACGCTACAGTCAGCAATTTTCTGAATATTAGTTTAGCCTGTCTGTTGCTCGTACGATCTTTGCGCGATGTCAACCTATCGGCTACCCTCTTACGTCCCATATCCCGCTGGTAATATGGGTTGCATAAGTTACATTTCTGCCCGATCGCTCCAAGTAAATGCCCCTCTTAATCCCAGGTATACAAAATGCATACCCAACATTTAGGGAATTAAAAGGAGATTACGATTAAATAAAAAAAKGTAGGATGTTCCATTTAAAAAAATCAAATTATAGTGGTTTGAAATTTGCTTTACTTGATCACGCCTAGTCATTACTCTGTACAGTAGAATCGCATAAAACCCACACCAAATTGTAGAGAGAAGTTTTCTATGCTAGAATGCTGAAGCTTACTTTTTTATTTTTTATAATTAGGACTCTAGAACAATTTAAGTCGAGGCATGTATTCCGAAAAATTTCCAAAAAAAGTTCTATAACTTGGCAACGCCGCAGCCAAAACGTAAAAAATTTATATGGCTATAAAGTACCTGGAAAGCCTCACAAGAAAATAAAAAAAATACATAGGGTGCCATTTAAGAAAAAGAGTTGAGTACTGTCCTGGAATAATGGTACATGCTGTATAGCTGAAAATAATTTTAGTGGATGCACCTTAACTAATTATATAACAATACAAAAAATTGTCTGTTTATTGTTAATAGTAAGATCAGTACCTTCTGCCGACGCACTAATGACTACTGACCCTGCATATACCTGTATATGTAGCAACTGTAGTCCAAAACAAAAGAAATGCTGCATCTGCTCATGAAGCCTGGGTTTATCTTGAAATATGAGGTTGTTTTCCAATAGTGTCAGAACACTGTTAATTACTCTCTTCACACACTCTTCGGTTCTTTCCTTTTGATCTGTCACTTTGCTTACCAGAAGCATCAAACGTAGTATGAGTGAAATGCTCAAAGGAAAGTTTCCTGAAAAAGAAGTTATGAAAGTCATACCAAAAATTTTAACGATAATACCTAGCATTGCTGGTAGCTTTGAAGTCATTAATGTTTTCTGACGCCTTTTGTTCAAACCCATAAAAATTACATTTCCGTGGTTGTCAAAACCACGTCTACCTGCTCGTCCAGACATCTGATGGTACTCTAAAGTGTTTAAAAATGGGGAATCTCCACAAATAACAACTGTCCTGCAAGGCATGTGAATTCCTGTGAAGTTGAAGAAAAAATTTTAATACTAGTTTTAAAAAAAACTGATTTATGAAAACAATTAACGCCAATGCTAGAAATTTTCAAATTATAACAAATACACACACACTGACAGTGGAAAACCATGGATCTGACAAATCTGTCAGATCGATCTGAAAAGCGATGTGACGTTTGTCAGTGTCAAGTGCCAACCTCAAAATTAATGAATAAAAGATACTGGCAACATTGTACTTTGTTACCAACTTAAATCATTTCTGTTATGATGTTTGCGTTGAGCTTGCGGGTGCGTTATGATGGTAATGGCATTACGTCATTGATGACGTAACTTTAAACTTATAAGCATTCCAGTTTAAACATATCAGGTAACTCACCTAGAGCTAATGTCCCCGTAGCAAATACAACTTTCAACAGTCCTATCCGAAACAGGATTTCAACTGATGAACGATAGTTGTTGTTCAAACCTGCATGGTGTATACCAACTCCTTGTCTGACACAATCCAGTATCAAATCTTTGTAATGGTCATATTGTTTGTGAAGTCTCCGTTCAATGAATTTCATGTCATCTGAATCAGCTACACCAATACCTACAAGTAAACATGAATTACTGCAAAAATTGTTGAAACGTGTTATATTCAGCATTAGAAATCGAAAAAATGTATAAATTGTTAAATTTCTTTCGAGGAGCGCAATGCTCTTGTAAATCTAAACCTGCAGTGATTATTTAGATGGATTTGGCAATAGCCATTAGTCAAAGAACTAACAGGAGCTCAAGCACAATCTTGGATATCACAGTGGTCCTCGAGAACAGTTATAATAACTGATTACAGGACCCTAATAGACCCCAGCAACACAAACTAAGCACAGGTTAGGAAACGATATTGGGCAGTGTACTTACTGGAAAACAGTCAACGAACCTAGTGAGCTGAGAGTCATAGTTATCATGAAATCTGGGGTCGAAAAGGTACCGTCTCATTTTAAATTTAAATATGTTAATATTTAGTTTCTTAAAATCATCTGGAGTTTTACAGCCTCACAGCCTTGAGGAAAATAGCTTGGACAACACTGACATAATTAGTTGTTAGGCTTTTCTCATACACGGGTGTGCTCCGCTGTAGTTTGTTCATACAAGTGTTAGTGAACTCTGAGTATTACAATTGAACAAAGTTATCAAGAAAACCTGAGTGCAATTTTTTCTGAGACTCGTGTCTGTTCATGTTTTTGTTGGGCTATTAGAAAACATTTTAAGAAAAGTATGGTTATGACAACAGACAACTTGACAACTAGGTTTTTTTAGAACAAGTGACTTTCGAAGTGGCTGCCATGGGGCACCTGTCAAAACGATGCAGCTTGTGAAGGTTAGTAGATTTTATAGGTTGTCTGGTAACTAAGGCCAGAATTTTTGAGAGTGGAGGTTGCGCGTCATCGAGGGAGCCAGATGCCAGACGTCAAAAACTGTCAGTGGTTTGATTCTTGGTGTTTTTCTGTTCTTTGTGCTATTTTGCTTGCTAGAGGTCAACAATAACGTTTGTGCCAGAATTTGCACATTGCAAATATCATTTAGGTAAGTTTTTATCATATTTTTTGTGAAATGAGAAGTCAAGTTAAAACTATTATTATAGGTACCTAAATAATAACAGATATGCCTGATGGAACTGTTTGTAGTGTGGCTGTCTGCAAGATTAATTCGAAAAAGGCTAAGGAAAAAGGAGGAAATTTAATGTTTTTTATGTTTCCTAAGGATGTTAAAATTCGAAAGGAATGTGTCAGAAAATGTTATCGTAAAGATAAATGGACTGCTGACAATAAGAAGATATGCAGTGTTCATTTTAAGCCATGTGTTTTCGAGGATAAATACGAGCTAGGTTATTGAATTTACAACCAAGAAAGCTAAAAAAGGATGGTAAGAATGTACAAAGTTATGCTTTTATTTGCAGCAATTTCTTTTCACAGCTATTTCTTAAATGGTGCATTCATCAGACTTTTTGTTTTTATTTATTTATTTATTACTGTCTTATAAGCACATAAATCATACAAATTATTGTTGTTTTTTTTCGATTTTTGTGATTTTTGATGGATATGCAATAGCAGTGAGGCAGAAGTTATAATGCCGATAATGAAATTTACACAACTGCCCAGGGTGTAGAAAAGCAGTAATAACATACACAAGAAAATTCCTAATGACGAACCTGATTATAATTTATGTCTTAATCCAAATTATCTGATTATTTATTCTGGACTATGCAGGACTATGCAGTGTCTTTTACCATTATCTTCTCTTAATTACATAGTTGTCAATCAATTACATTAATTAGGAATCACACAGTATATGATGAAATAATACAAAAACTTCAAAGTATAATGGCATAACAACACAAAAAATGAAAACCTTAGGTAATAGATATAATGCTTACTAATACAGTTTAATTGTTACTTTTGATTATTACTGAAGTTGAAATTACAGAATACTACTATACTGAAACTTAATCACATAATCATATCTTATGAATTTCTATTCTAGTAATGTTGCTTTAACATGACTTTGAGCCTTTGATTATAATATTTCATAATGGAAACGGAATAATAAACCCAATGCCTTCAGCTAATTGAAATAACTTATAAATACTACACTTTTGTGGGCATATATTCATATATATGCTTTTATTTTGTACCCTTCGTCTGATAATGAGGTAACGTTTAACCTCAAAACCGATCACCAATAAATAAAAGAAAGGAACTGAAACATTTTATTCCACTTATTTTACTTCCACATCCATCGGATGGGAAATATTGTATCGCGAAAAAAATTTTCAAAAATTTTTATTTGCTCATTCGCTTTAAAATGGTCGAAAACGCAAAAAACAAAATTTGAGCAAAAAAAAATTTGTCTGTGTGTCTGTGGTTTTGTTTGTATACATGATAACTTTCAAAAGACTTAATATATGAACTTGAAATTTGGCAAACGTATAAATCTTAACTACCCAAAGCGACCTATTGTTTGTGGGGTAAGTAGGTTAACGGGAAGGGGGCGAAATTGGGGGTACTTACCCTTTTTGCAAATTTTTATTTTTTAAATTTTTTTTCTTTTAGTATGTTAGTAGTAGTATAACTGCGAGTATTATTCACTCTTATAAATTTTCGGTGCAGCAAACTGTTTAGAAGATATTTGCAAAAAAGCGTCAATTAAAGAAAACTGTTTTTCCTAAATATCTCCAAATATATTTAATATATTCAAAAAATGAAAATGCCATCAGATAGGAAATAAAATTTTTCACAAAAAGTGTCAGAAAATTTATTCAAAATTTTGACATTTTCGAAATATTTGCAAAAAACCTTTTTGGTCCCTACTCGTACGATTTTTTTAAAATTTTAGTATTATATAGAAAATCAAATTTCTGATCAGAAAGCAAACTTGTAATTTTTTTGTTAAGTTAATAATTTTCGAGTTATTTGAAAAAACCGATTTTAAAATTTATATATTTTTGCTAATATCACGAGGACTTTGTCTTAGAAAAAATGTGTTGCGAGACAAAATGCTCAAAATCTGATTACTAATCGTACAGTATAAGAAATAAAACGTAAATGTCATTTTGACAATTGGATGTGGAAGTATTGATTCAATTTGCAGCGGTTTTTTATGGGTTAAAATTTATGTTTTCTTTAACCATGTTAAAAGCTACCTGTAAATGTACACGTAGTGTTTCTATCCTAGGTATAGATTGCCACATTTTAAATTTAAGTGTTTGTACGAAAATTTGCAAMATACTGCAACATTATTATTATTATTATAATACTCTGTAAAATTGCAAGAATTTTAATTACATTTATTATTTGATATATTTAATAAAGGTTTATCCTATTCCAATGCATAAGAATTTGAACTGGCACCCCTGATGACGTGTTAGGTGCCGCGTGCTGATTGGTTAGAAGTTACCAGACAACCTATCTATGTCTAGTAACCTTGGCAGCTTGTATCAAGCAGTCATGGAAACCTCATTACTTAATGCTAACGTCAGTCACTAGAGCTGGGACATTCGATTTAATTCAAATCGTTCAATCAGTCGCATAGATTCGGATCATTCAAGTCGTTCACGAATCATTACCGAGAACGAGTCATACCGAGTTGATAGACCTGCTTAAAGACAGCTGACAACTGCAACATGTGTCCTGTAACAGTAGCCAGCCAGCCAACCATCCACCATGACCCACGCATGAAGGATGCTGATTCATTAGCGGTGAGCCGAATCAAACAATCATAGCATGAGACATTTAACGGTTTCGTAGACATGTACCATGCGTGCCCCCCAGATGCCATGTTGGATGAAGTAATCTTAAAATGCCTTCCAAATATCAAGCAAACATCACAGCTCAATTTATTTTGCTTAATAATAAAKGACTTGTAGGGATAAAATTGGAAAATACTGCCACACTAGAAAATGCAATATTTATTCCATGAGAGAAAATAATTTAGATAGATAAACTGAGAGTTGATTAGCTAACTTAGAAGGAAACCAAACCTTAACTAACTAGACAAAATAAGTGGTACAGAAGGAAAATTCCAATTTTGTTAAATACTTAAAGCAGAGTTTTTCTAATAAATAATTTGGAAAATTGTTATTAAAGATAAAGATGTTTTAAAGAGTCGGTTAAAAACAGAATGAAAAATGGCTAATTTGTGTGAATAAAAGAGCGTAAAGAAAAATAACACAGCACATTGTCTGTACAAATCCATTTTTTTTTTTATTTCAAAAGGAAGGTAAGAAGAAAATTGGCCATGTAAAATTAATAACTATAAAAAGGAAATCTGATTATTAATTTCTGTTTCATAACTAACATTTATAGAAGCATGTAACGAATTTATTAGTTTTAAAGAACCAATTTACTTCTTACCTTTCTTTTGTTTAGAAAATCCATTTGCACAAACAATGTCATTTTTTTTACACCCTTTTCACATAAAATGGCTGTTATTCATTCACTTTTAACCCACTTTTTAAAATACCTCTTCAAAAATAATTGGATGTAATTCTCCAAATTATTTAATAGAAAAACTCTACTTAAGTATTTGACAAAAAATTTTCTTTCTGTACTACTTATTTTGATGAAAAATTTAGTGTTTGGTTTACTCTTAAGTTTGCTGGTTAAGTCTCAGTTAGTCTATATCACGGTAGTAGATAGAGAGGTATACGCATCACCGTATGGTAACTGTATGCAACGATTGGTAATCAGTGTGGGAGAGAGAGGTTTAGTAAGAGATGCAATATAGTGGTAAAAGCACTCGCCAGTGGCATGCATAACCATACATTCGATGTGGTATTTGTGTGAAGTGTTTTTAAATAACAAAAATGGGAAAATATTGTGTGGTGCCGAACTGTAACAGTAATTCTTCCGATAGAGCTTAAATGCAAAAAAATTTTAAATCGTCGAAATGCTCCACATGTAGGGACCATCTTCACCGAACAAATGTTTCAGATACAATTGGTCTTCATCTATACTTACTATTTTAAAATCGAGAAGGCTGCTAAATCATTCAAATCAGATCATTTCACAGTTAAAAAAAAATATTTAACCAAACATATTCACAGTGTTGTTTTTGACAATGTAGTTGATGAATTGTTTTCGCACACATATTCTATTTCATTTCCTTGTAAAGAACACGAAGCAGAAATATAATAAGAATTAAATAATATTATAACCACAATGACAGATATACTGATAAATCAAGTGCAAGAAACAAAAGGAAATCTAAGTTACAGTTTTTTTTTTTAATTTAGACCTCCCTGTATGTGTATTTTTAATAACGTTGACTGCAGAAGCACCACTTTTTATTTTCTAACGCTCTTATTTGATACACTCCTGAAGATTAGTGTTAAATAAGTATTACCCTCATAATATAAGAAATATATAGAATAGTCGTATTTCTGTACTTAATTTTGCATCCACATCCATCGGATGAGAATTTTGTATTGCAAAAGAAATTTTCAAAATTTTTTATTTGCTCAATTGCTTTAAAATGCTCATAAACGTCCAAAAGCAAAATTTGAGCAAAAATTTCGTGTTTGTATGTCTGTCTGTGCGTGGAGGCGATAACTTTCGAAAGACATCATATGAACTTGAAATTTGGCATACATATAAATCTCAACTACCCAGAGCAACATGTTGTTTTTGGGGTGAGTAGGGTATAGGGCCCCCTTCCCTAAAATTGTAGGATAACTACCCTTTTTGCAAACTTTTATCTTTTACCTTTTACTATGTGATTATTAGTACCTATAAATTTTCATTTAAAAAAAAACCTGTTTTTCCTAAATATCTCAGAACATACTTAATATATTCAAATATGAACATACCATCCAATAGGAAATAAAATTCCTCACAGAAAGTGTAAAAAATGTTTCCAAAATTTTGACATTTGCGAAATATTAAAAAAAAAACCAATTTTGAACCCTGTCTACACAAATTTTTTTGAATTTTGGTATTATATAGAAAATTAAATTTGTGATT
Organism: Rhyzopertha dominica; assembly: GCA_025024175.1. Taxonomy (NCBI): domain Eukaryota; kingdom Metazoa; phylum Arthropoda; class Insecta; order Coleoptera; family Bostrichidae; genus Rhyzopertha; species Rhyzopertha dominica. The sequence continues at coordinate 47,516 of QCXZ01000010.1, read as the reverse complement.
GAAAAACATTCTTGCAATCGTTTTGTTTAGTTAATAATTTTCGAGTTATTTAGAAAAGACAGATTTTACAGATTTATGGATTTTTGCTAACATCACAAGAACCGTTTGTTGTAGAAAAAAATGTCTAGAAATGAAAAAGGCTCAAAACCTCATTAATGATGGTATATTACAAGAAATAAAAGCGTAAATTTCATTTTGACAACTTGATCAGGAAGTATTGATTCAATTTGCAGTAAATTTTTATCTGACGCAAATCTGTTCTAAAATTTTATCATTTCCACACTTTTTGAGAGATAAATGAACCATTGCTATTCACTTAGGTAATTTTGGGAATCAAATTAATACTATCAACACAGCGAGCCCTGTAAAGTAGCCTTATGCAAAGCGGAGGGCTTCCCACTATGCTCTATTTCTCTCTAGCGTGATTGGCTATGGAATCGGCCTGCTCCACACGGCATCGTGCGTATACCTTCTACCGTGGTCTATATAAATTATTATCTTCTCACGGAATAAATATTGCTTTTTCTACTGTAGGCAGCCTCTTTTCTCGATTTATGCATAATAAAGACCAGATTTCAGTTCTAAATAATTTAGGCTTTTATAATTGTTCATGCAATGATTGCAATTCAGTTTATGTTGGACAAATGGGTAGATCCTTTTTAACCACAGGTAAGGAACATTTAAAACAATTTGAAATGTATAAAAATACAATATTGCAATAACAAATTCTTTGTTAGCTTAGCATTTATTATTAAATAAATACACTGCCTCGCTTGACAATTTAACTTCATTGCATTTGTGCAGTAAATCAACCAAAATTTTACTATTCTAAATGATTTTTGTAATTTCTGTTGTCCAGTGCGCAGAGCACTCTGATGAATAGATAGAACTGGAAATATAAAAGAAACATCATCTTCAGTTTAGTGGGTTTTCATTTAATGTTACATATTATATATATTAATGTTAAAATTATAGGTCATCACTTAATATTCGAGTGATCATTCAATCAGCTATATAAATTATAGCCATTTTAGATTAGATTAGCTTACTTCTAAAGATTCCCGCTTTGCTGCCAAAAAGTTTATCAAATACATAGTGTTTTTTACTCTATAAGTTTTTGATTTTTATTATATTTGCAGTCTATGAATTACTCAATAATTAAGCATTATATATTAATCAGACAAAAACAAAATAAATCAAATTCATACAAAGGTGTCTACAGTACCTTTCAAGAAGCTTCCAGTATCTTCCAATAAATGTAATGTTTTTGGTCCTGATCGGTTCGCATAAATTCGCTTGTTTATCTGCTTGGACTCAACTTCAGTTTGCTGGAGATCTTTTTGCAACTGCTTTTTCAATAATTTTTCTTCTTTGTCTTTCTTTTTGATGGTTCGCCGATCTTGTACCACCTAAAATCAATAGAATATAAAAAATATGTTATTTTACCGTTATTTTACAGAACACAAACTGCATAAAGTTCACATAATCTAATGCCCCTACCATCCAGAAAGCAGTTCAACTTCAACACAAAAAACTTACCATAGAATCATAAAAATGCTTTGACACAAGCTGCCCTAAGCTTGAAACTAATAATCTGTCATATGAAAATATCAACGCTGGAAGCATTCTCTTCGAATGAAGTTCTGTAAGAAGCTTAAGTATGTTGTCACAACAAAAAGAATGTCCTATTTCATCATACTGTATATCCTTCTTAGGGCTAAGCTGGTTAATTATTCTTTTATATACTTCAGGTTGGTTTAAATAGATGTCATAAAGAACTGTTGTCAATTTTTTTTCGAAATCTCTAACCAAATTTCGTGTAATAAATCCTGAAAAAAAATTAGAAGCAATATTTACAGTAAATTCTTTTCGTTACAACTATTTGTACAATAAAAGACACTGTTACTTTATGCTTTATTTTGAAATAAGTCGAATCATCACATAGATGAAAGTGTAATAATATACTGTGACTATAACGTTTTCATTTTATTTACACAAAGTTGCACATTAAAGTACATTAATTTACATACTATAGACTGAGATAATACATAAAAGTCCCTATCTCTGTTAATACTAGTTCAGAAACAGTAGCTTGTTAAAATGATTAAGAAGACTGCAACTATTCTTGTAAGAAACTTTCTTTAATTTATTATCGACCTGTCCTGATTCATTTTTAGGGAATCGTTAATTTTATTTACATAGGTTTTCTATCAGTGTTAGCTTATTGAGTGAAGAAAGCGTTTTCTCAGCTCATGCCACAACAAGGAGATGCTGAGCTAAATCCGATAAGTTGTACAAATTTTATAAGAATGTAAACCCATGTTTTCCTAGAAATGCATATATAACAACATTAGTAATTAGTTGTCAGAAAGAAATTGATCTTCGTTAACATGTTCCTATGTTAATCAAAATTATGAATATTTTTATTTAATTTTAACAGCCATCTATCTTTATTGGTAAAAGGTCAAAACACATAACAACATTTGAATTCTAAAAAAGAGTCACAGCTTTTTCACTTTAGTGCAAAAGTATTCATTGTTAATAATTTTTATTATTGCAAATATTTCATAAACTAGAGGATATATAAAGTAGGCATATTTGAATAAAAGTTGCATATTTTTTAGTTATAAACTGCCTGGCTTAGTAGTTATTCAGGTAAAACTACAAAACTTGCATTTCTTTTAATTGGAATATCTTTTCTCATAGTGAAGAAAAATGTTAATACCAAAGTGTCACACATTTTCAAGCTCTATAAAAAAACTGTTTTAATGCTGTATGTATATTGTTTGGTATTTGTTATACATAGGTAGCATGAACTTTCGTTTTTTGATCAACAAAGGTAATATCACTTATGATATCACAAAATCCTTATGTTTTTTCCCTTTTCAAAGATATGTCACAAATAGTATCTTTTCATATTACCAAGTGATGTATTTAATGAAAACTAATTTTGGAAAATTTGCACATGTGTGTGTGTGTGTTGACATACATATATGATTACCCATGTTTCTTAGCAACGACATTTTTGCAAAAAAGTAGGTAACTGTCAACAACATTAGAGAATTATTTTGAGTACTTTGTATACAATACAAAGCATAACCATTACTCAAACCATAAAATAATAAAAAGTTGACATGCTGTTTATTTATGTGCAATGCGGAAGAAATCATCTAATGCAACAGATCCGAACAGGAGACAGCCGAATGGAACATATCTTCCAAAATTGTAACTGCATTTAAAAACGACAGACAAAATAAAAAGMAGAAAAGGTAATTTAAAATAGAAAACAAGAGGCAAAACATACAGTCTTTTAATCTCTGTGTGAAACAGTAATGCAAGAGGTAAAGATATCCCAATGAGGGAAATAGAAAGATAAGCATGGAGATTTTTATAATTTTGTTTATTTTTATTTTGAGTCACATGTTTATGCAAAGGTATGTTGTTGCAACGTCGTGTTACCAAATGGAACCATCCTAAGTGAAAGAACAGCTTAGCAGGGTAAAAATAAGATTAATAACTGTAGATAAATTAAACTAATAATAATTATAAAAGATAATGTCGACAAATATCAAATTTCTTTCAAAATTAAAAAAAACAAACCATTAAAATTGAATGGCTACATAAAATGAGAACTAAAACTAAAATGTTATTAAAAAATTAGCCAAATATCTTATTTGTTAAATCAGATAAATGTAATGTAACTATAGCTATTACTAAAACTTTATTTTTAGATAAAATCCCTTGAATTACTAAGTGATAGAACATTTTTTTACCATTGATTCTGATCCTACCATCTCTATTAAAAATAAGGCTAATAAAATTATTAAAAAAATTAAAAGATAATATGGTTTCCTTGTCAGATACGACAAGGTTTATTAAATATAACAGTAGAAAATTACATGGCAATGTCATCTCTCAACATTACACTCACATGATGAAAAAGCCACCTAGTTGCCATGCTGTCTGCACTAGACCTAAACTACAGTGACGAGCTGTAATAACAGTGAAACATATCTGTCTGTAGTTAGTTGCAGTGCAGTCACCATTAGATATAATAGTGTTTTCATAATCTTTCTAAAACTTATACCTACCTATTCCAATTTTAACTATTTCCTACTTACACTTTATAAATTTCTCGTCATGTCTAGATTTCATATAATTATTAGTGAATTTTTATATTTTGAAAGAATTTTGATATTTGGCAATATTATTTATAATTATTAATAGTTTTATTTACCTACAGTTATTAATTTTATCTGTACCCTCTTAAAGCTGTTCTTTCACTTAGGATAATTTCATTTCTATTGTATTTTTCATATGGTTTTTGTGCTCTATTTGTTAAAAAGTTATTTAATAAAACATTATTAGGCCCTGAAGAAAAAGACAATAAACTCAGAAAGCTAGGCTACGAGATAAAAGGAGTTTTATTTCTATTAAGACCGGAACCCATTACATTTATATAATATTTATACATTAACGGTCAATAATTCTACAATTCATTATCACCAAAAACATACTGTTTTATTTTGACTTCTTCATAATCAGGCCAGGTAATTCATCACCAACTATTGCTACTTACCTGTTTTACAGTTTTTCGCAAAGAATACTTCAATGACCTCATCTCCTTGAAGGAGTCCATAGAATTTTTTAATGGCATTGTAGAGCAGTAATGTTTCCAATGGAGACAGTATGATATTTTCAGGAATGCCACCATACATATTTATAACTTGGATATCCAGATTACTGTATGGATGGAAATGTTGCAGTCCATCCCGATGAAAGGTGTATTTGATGAGATCAGAATGTCTTTCAGAATGTATCACAAGATGAACTTTGCTATCATAACTTCTTTCTATTCCAAGTTTATTGTCCCTCTGCAACTTGAATTCTTCAGCATCTACCAGCCATTTATGAAATTTTTCGGGATTTCGAATGGTAGCAGATAACGCCAAAAATGGACACCTTTAAAAGAATATTGTAATTAGTAAATCTGCTAGAAACTAAACTTGCACCGAGCTAGCTAATCTCGCTGGGTTATTCGTGGGAGTTCTAGGATGAAATTACACACTTCTCAGAATAAAGTAATACTTATTTGCCAGAATAAAAAAAACATACATCAAAGTCAATACCCAAAAGCAAAATACATGCCCACTTATCTGTTGGTATCTCCAGTCCAATCCGCGTCGCGACGTCGCCAGTGGCAGCACACGATGGCGGGGTGCGGGGATACGTATCGACGGGCGAAGCGCTATGTGGTACGGCAGCGCCGTGTAGCAGGCTCCGCTTCCTGGCCTCTGCCACTCTCAGCTCACTAGACCAGTGCCACCAAACAAGCTTCTACACCGAATCACAGTTAAAGCGTGACCTTGGAATACTCGTACTCCTTTCTTTCTTCTGGTGGGTCCTAGCAACAGCACTCTCTTTCTCCGCTGCCCAGTTCCCACTGACGCCTTCTCTCGCTCACCACCTGCTCCCCCTCTCTTCACCCGTCACCCCTTTTCAAGACATTCTCCACCTTCGTCGTACCACTAATAGAGGGCGCACACTCCCGGTTTTGGGCTCAGTACAAACTATGTAATAAATTTTCAAGTACTGGAGAATTGCTCTGCTGCAAGAATTATTTCAACTCAACAGAATAATCATGTTATTATTTTGATTCTAGAGTTAGTAAAACCACACAACTCACTAATATATAAAGTACTAGTAGACACAGCCAATTACGACACATAATCAATTTCTGTAATTTACTTTTTTCTCAAATATACTTAATTACAAATTCATAGTATTTTGTATATATGAAGCTTAGACTCTTAAAAATTTTGAATTTAGTGTTTTGTTGTTTTTTGTTTACATACATTTTTCCCTTAAAAAAATTAGAATTATTAAAAATCTAATGTTTACATACGAAAACTTACCATTTTAACAAGTTTTTGTGACTGTTGGTCTACACATTCAGTACAAACCTTGCAATTGATTTTAAACTGACTTCTTGATGAGCTAGACTTGAAATTTTATATTTTATATTTTTATAATTATAAAATAAGCTCAGAACTGGATGACAAAGCAATATTACCTGGTACCTATTGTTTTTAATAGCCCTAATAATTAAAACAACTCATTTATACAGCAAACAAAATTTTAACAATGAACATAGCACATTGAAAACATCAACTTTTGACCAATCACTGAAGGTAAGCAATGTTGGACACAGCAGTACTTGGATGGGGGACCGCTTGGGAACACCACCTGCTGTTGGGACCACTTTTTAATCACAACAAAGCTTTTTTATTAACAAGCAGGTGTAACAGTTTTTGATTTCAGATTTGATTAGGTGAAAAGATATTGAAATAAACCTCAATTTTCCAGTGTCAAAAATATCAAAATTTTTAAAATCAATTGCAAAATTTCAGATAAAAGGATACAAAGCAAAAAAAATTATTTAAGTCATAAATAATTTTGAATTTACCATGTTTTAAATTGGACTAAAAAGTATAAAATAATTTCTCCTAGCCTGTGCTGTGCTAAAAATATGTGATTATGAATTTTTTAATAGCTATAAAATACCTGTAAGGTTTAAAAGAAAACCGTGGGGCAGGCATTAATGCATCAGTTATACAGGGTGCCCCCATTATGTGGGCAATCTCTCGAAATTTGAAAACTGGTGTAAAAATAACAAATTTTACAGTATAACTTTTTTTGAAATTACGCCTGCCTACTGAGATATTGACTCTTAAACATGGGGAAAGAGAAACACTTTTTAAAAAATATCTCTTAAACTGGGTGATACAATTTCATCAAATTTGTCTATTATTTTTTTAATAAATGTTTTTGGGAAGGTGGGAGAAGGCCAACCCCTCACATTTTAACCCTTAACTTAATGGTTAAATATTTTTATTAAAAATGTTTTTTGGGCCTTGCAAACAAAAAAATATACTCTGTACATGCGGCTAAAATTTACCCTTTCCAAAAAATTGCAGTGAATGTCAGGACTCACATTTTCACTGCATAACTGAATAATTTTTTTTGAAATTGGCCATTATAAATAATAAAATTGTGTTAGATGTCACTGTTACATTGACATTTTCACAATACCTTATTATTTGTAGCAAAAATTCTCAAATAATGGAATATTTATATAAATGAGTACGCTGGCATGCATTTAATAATTTTAGATAATTACTTTCTACTCTGAATTGTAACTGATGTGATTATTTAATTGTTGAGAACTGCTGGAATGTCATGCGCCAATCAAGATCAAGAGAACAGCAGCTTCTTGTCACACACATGATATACGTATGCATGCCTTCCAGCAGGCCTCTCATACTAAATTGTTCATTAAGTTAAATTCCAAACTGTCAATAAATATTTAGTTACTCGGTCAACCATGTTTCATTTCGGATTATTAATCGAGAACACAACAGTAACAATTATAAATTTTATTTTTACAGATATAGGAAGTGATCTATCACAATTTTTAAGATTTATTACATCCAATTTGATAAAAACAAAATGATTTACTTAAGCAGTAAAAATGTGAACCCTAATATTCAACAAAGGCCCAAAGATTACACAAACACATATTGTGGGGAAAAACTTCCCGTTTTAAAGCTAATGGGTAAAATGGTGGGGTGCCCCCCTTCCGAAACATTTATAAAAAAATTCTATGCATACGGTTTCCACTTCAAATAATAATAGACAAAAACTGTTTCTCTTTTCCTACATTTATAAGTAAATATCTTAGTAGGCAGGCGTTATTTCAAAACACGTTATGCTGTAAAATAGTGTTTTTCGGATTGCGAGAGGTTGCCCACATAATGCGGGACACCCTGTATATTGCGTGCGTGCCACGTTTTCGTTTTTCTCCACTTCCAGATGCTGAAGGGTTTGCTCAACATGGCGGACTTGTTCCAACAGGTGCGTGAATGACGAAATTTTACTACAGGCTATACATTCACGTATCCGAACATTTAACAACCCACACCATGTCAAGATAATATGCTACGTGCTTTACACACAAATACATCTGTGGGAGTTTTCAGAACTTGCACATTCACAAACACCTTATACGGTCGTTTCAATGGACCAAATGTTTTAGGAAGCAAATCAACAGCATCTTTCCATGTATGTACCGTTTCTTTCACTCCTTACCACCACTTTGCTGTAAAACCATCCAGCAGCATTGGTAAGCCACGTAATGCATTAACATCCGATACATACGAGTCGTCTTTGTAAATTTCAACGCCAACTATAAAAGCCGTGACATCGCTATCCGAATCGCCATTAAATCGAGAGCCGCATTTTGCGGAGTTGCCTGATTGCATGGGTGCGACTTCCGAAGGTGAACGAATTTGCAATGATTTAAATAACGCTTGAAACTGTTCGTCTGTTAAAGTCACAGGTAGTGTCCTTTCGGAGATTTAATCTTGGCTACGTAAATAACATGACATTCATACCATAACAATCGTAACACAATTCCGAAAGTTTTCAATACAACGCTTGGAACAAACAACCTGTACCGGAAAAAAACCAATGGACAGTCTACACAATTCACAAGCAAAATCTAGGGCTTTTTGGGCCGCTAGTTGGAGCACCAGTATAAACGGTTATGTAAGATTATTTATTGTTAGAGATTGATAAAGACAAGACAAATAGACTGGAATCTCTCAGTGGTGGGGGGTGACCATACGGATCAGTTTGCCTAGTGACACGGCAGAGTCTTGGTGCTAGCATCTGCTTACAATAGAGTGACTTTATAAAGTCACTGTACTTGTACTTATCTTTCGAGAACAGTTTTTCAAGAATGTTTATGAGCACTTGAATACTTCAAATTTAAAATTTAATTTGTTGATATTGATAACAATCACATTTAGCTTGCATAAGATATTCTTGAACTGCTGGATGTGTAAACAATTAGTAATTTCTACTACAAAGCAAGTTTTGCCAGTTGCGGGTGAGGAGGTGAGTTTTACTAGTTTTTGTAGAAATATATCTCAATAACTGCATGGAAGTTACTACACAGACATGCTTCTCGATAAAGTAGTTCACACTTTAAGTAATGTAGGCAGGTACACTTGGTGCTTCAAAAGCTTATAATGAATTCTTAACATGTTTACATGTTCCGCTTCTTTCTCAAGAATTAAAAAAAAATGTTAATTTTTAATAGCGAGTCGATTTGCACTTGTATGGATAAGGAGCAATTTTATTATATTTTCAAGCATCATTTAATGATGTATTCTGGGATATCTAACTGGTCATTGCAAATCCGCATTTCAGTCATTTACAGCTTTAAACAATGTAATTTTATGCACCCAGATGCAAATTGGCTCATTTAAATATTTTTAAGGGCAATAGAGACCTAGTAAATAGCGTCCTGATGATTATACATTGCTGGAGCCGTAAAGTAATTTATTATATCTGAGTAAATTATGATAGCTTTAATCCACATGCATTACACTATCACAGCAGCAGCACTGATGTGAAGATGTTTAATGGATTGTTTTACTTCTAGATAGTGGACAGGGATGTACATACACAAAATCAATCTCGAAAAAATATCTCATACCAAAATCAACATTCACTTGACAATTCAAGATACTTTAACTTTTATTGAACGATACATTGTACAGTATACCAGCAATTTTTATTAAGAACAAAACTTAAGATTTTTAAGAGAAATCAATTTTTTCCGTTAAATTTTAAGCTATAATAAAATACTATGTTGCTTGTAATATTAGCCCAATTATCGGTATACTAATTATTAGGACCTGGCTGGTATCAGCCGATAACTTAGTGCTAAACATTTCTGTTTTTGGTGTTTATTAAAATGTAGTGTACCTACCAAACTGGTCCCTTTGGGAAATTTTGCATGGGTACCACTCCTTATTTATCACATACTATTACATAATACAATAATAAAGGCCCTTTGGAAATATTTTTATTTACAATGAAGGTCTGTTTAAAAAATGCATACTTGTTTCGGAGGTACCAAATATGACTGAAACGCATTAAAAACTACAAAATAGTTTGGATAAAAAGATAGCTTATTTACGTTTATCACAAGCATTTCGGTGAGTTATTTCGACTACCTGGAGACAAAACTTAAACGAAGACGTCTACCATTCACGTTTTTATTGAAATCTTTATAAATTGTACATTTATGTTCATTATAACTGTTTGTCAATACTAAACAGCTTCCGTTTTGTTATTCATCATTTAATTGCAAATAATTCTTACGTAATCTCTTATTTAATTCGCAAGTAGTTTATTCCCTCACCGTTTGAAGTTATGTGACAAGTAACTTTGAAGAGGTAGCAATGGAGCAAACTAGTTGCAAATTATAAGTAAATTAAAAAAATCTGACTTGCATGTTGTTGCTGCACCATTTAAAGTATAAGGTTGTTCAATAAGTTTTGTCGTTGGATAAGAGAGGGCTACTAGCCCAAAATTTTTTTTGTTTTGTTGGTACACTCTTCATATGAATGTATGTGAAGTTTTATTTCAATCTGTCAATTCATTTTTTGTTTACAAGCCATTTAGTGTCGCTGTGTCACAGTATTTTTTTTACGATGGAAAAAATTGAATATCGTGCAGTAATAAAATTCTTATTTTTGGAAGGTGTAGCACCAAAAGAAATTCAGGAACGAATGTTAAAAGWGTATAATGATTATTCACCTACAATTAGAACAGTAGAAAGATGGGTTGCTGAATTTAAACGTGGTCGTACAAGCCTTGAAGACGATCCACGTAAAGGACGTCCAAAAAGTGCATCAACACCAGAAATCATAGCCAAAATACAGGATATGGTTTTGGAAGATCGTCGATTGACTGAGAGAGATTTAGTTGAGTGTGAGCCATCTTTTAAGTGAAATTTTGGGTTTTAGAAAGCTGTGTGCACAATGGGTGCCACATTCGCTAACAATGGAACAAAAACACGAATGCAACTTTCTCAGCAACATTTGGAGCGTTTTAAAAAGGATAAAGTGGATTTTGTGCGTTGATTCATCACTATGGATGAGACTTGGGTCTATCACCATGATCCTGAATCAAAACAAGAGGCTAAAGAGTGGTGTGAACCTGGTTGTTCGGCTTCGAAACGAGTTCGTGTCCGGAAATCGGCCAAGTAGGTTATGGCATCAGTTTTTTGGGATGCGAGAGGAATTTTGTTTGTAGATTACTTGCAAACTGATAAAACAATTAATTCTGAATATTATTGCAACCTTTTGGACCAGTTGGAGGGAAAAATTCATGAAAAAAAGACCCGGTTTGCAGAAGAAAAAATCCTTTTTCATCAGGACAATGCACCGTGTCACAACGGCATTTTGACAATGGCTAAAATCCATGAATTAAAGTTCGAGTTGTTGGAGCATCCACCGTATTCACCAGATTTGGCCCCCAGCGACTTCCATTTGTTTCCAGAACTCAAAAAATTTATGTGTGGCAAGCGTTTTTCATCAAATGAAGAGGTCATAACGGCTGTTGAAACGTATTTTGCAGACCTTCTGGATTCTCACTTCAGGAATGGGATCCACAGATTGCAGGATCGTTGGAGCAAGTGTATTAATGTTCAGGGAGATTATACTGAATAATAAAGTGTATTTTGAACCATAAAATTGTGTTTTTCTTATCGAACGACAAAACTTATTGAACAACCTGGTAGTTTCCTATGTTATCAACTGCATATTCGTGTGTAGTTTTTTAGCCTAATGATACTGCAGGCGCTTTATATTAATCTACCCCCACCATTAGAGTTCCATATGTATTTATATTGCCTTTGTCTATGGTTGGAGCACCAGTATAAACGTTTGTATAAGATTATTTATTGTCAGAGTTGACATACADCCAAAAACAAAAAACAATGCACGTGGTTACTAGTTTAAAACTCTCTCACATGCACATGCCGCCTTGCACTTCGCTGTGTTACAATAGCTTATAATAAAAGACATCAATTACCTTATCATCAGTAAGCATCTCTCCCAGCTAACACCACCAGCCTGACCTGCTAAGCAGTGCACTTCATCAAATATCACATATTTAACATTTTTTGTCCAAGTGTAACGACGTGGCGATAACAGAAGTATTTCTAGGCACTGGGGTACTGTTACCAATATACGACAATTGCATGCATTTGTTCTGAAATCCCTTGTAAATACTCCAACTATGGTGGTGCCAGGAACCGTTTGAGCCCTGCTGAATTTTGCATATACAGTAGCTGCCACCTGATTCACTAAGGCTTTGGTTGGAGACACGTACACAACAATTCCATTCTTTGATGTTTGCAAAATACGTTGCATACAGTAATATGAAGCAAAGGTTTTACCTGAAAGACAGATTCTATATTTAACCTTTAACATTTAAACTCACAGTTTAGTTGGTTATACAGGGTGTACCGTACATTCTTTAAATAAAAATAAAGTCAATTTATGTTAGCACCATTTCGAGATAATTTCTGCATATTTTAATTAGTTTCGCAGAAAATCAACACAGGGAGGTCTTCAATACACATGAACAAAATTATAAGCTTATTTTTTGCACAATAACATTTTATCCATTAATTTTTCACAAATTGATATTTGAAAATTATTGTACAAGAAAACTTTAAGGTTTGGTAAATAATTTAAGTTTGCTGGTCAATCTCAGTTAGTCTATCTAAATTATTTTGTTCTCGTGGATTTTTCTACTGTAGGCACTGTATTTTCCTGTTTTATACATAATATAATAAAGATTAATTTTCAGTTTTAAATCATTAAGACATTTATAGTTTTTCATGCAATGATTGCAATTCAGGTTATGTTGGACAAATGGGCAGATCTTTTTTTAATTAGAAGTAAAAAACAATTAAAACAATTTGAAAAATTTAAAAATAAAAAAATTCTTTGTTAACTAACTATTTAAACAATTTAAATTCATTCCATTTGTGTGATAAAACGAATTATTTGGAATTTCAGAGACTCATATAATTATTGGTGAACAAAATTGTGCTATTCTAAATAATTTTTGTAATTTCAATTGTCCAGTTCTAAATTATTTATTTGATCTAAATTAATTCTATATTAATGTTGCTGGCTTGTAGGTTACTTTTTGATTTGAATTAAGTTTGCTTGTTTCTATATTTTTGACAAAGTCAAAATGATTGTTTTGGTACTGATGATTGTTATTAGTTATCCAAAAACCCTTTACCATTTATAATTAATAAAGGAATTAACTTCAAGTATAATTTTTGTAGAAGAGGACCAATCCACTTAGAGATATGGATCACTTTTCAATATAAAAAAAACATTATTTAGTTATGAAAGAAATGACTAGTCAATTACTTTTACATCCCCAGATGGGAAGTATTGTATGCTCAAAAACGTTCAAAAACAAAATTTGAGAAAAAACCTTTTTTGTCTGTGTCTGTCGGTCTGTCCGTATGTGGACCCGAAAACTTTCGAAAGACAACTTATGAACTTGCAATTAGGCATACTTATAAATCTCAACTACGCAAAGCGACCTATTGTGTTTGGGGTAAGTAGGGAGTGGAGTGACTACCCTTTTTGAGTTTTTATTTTTTTCCTTTTAGGATATGAATAGTAGTATAATTGTGAGTATTATTCGTCCCTATAAATTTTCGATGCAGCAAACTGTTTAGAAGATATTAGCAAAAAGGCGTCACAAAAAATGATTTTTTTTAAATATCTGAAAATACTTAATATATTCAAAAAGTAAGAATACCATCAGATAGGAATTAAAATTTCTCAGTGTTTTAAAAAAACTTTTCCAAAATTTTGACATTTACAAAATATTTCCAAAAATCTGTATTTTGGACTGCCCACGATTTTTTGATTGAAAAGCACTCTTGATATTTTTTGTTAATATTTTTGTAGTTATATGACAGAAAAACGATTTTAAAAATTTATGGATTTTTGCTAATATCATGAGAACCATTTGTTGTAACAAAAAATGTGTAGAGAAAAAATGCTCAAAACCTCATTATTCATTGTATAATATAAGAAATAAAAGCATAAATATCATTTTGACAATTTAATATGGAAGTATTGATTCAATTTGCAGCAGTTTCTTGAACTGTTTTTGTAATATTAAGGATTTTTTTTATTACTATGGACAAATTATCATTCAACCTTATTGCATATTATTAATATTTGTCACCCTCATCATCAATAAATCAAACAAATAAGAATAAAATTAAATCTTAATCTATATTGATGATTATGGGGTATTTTTCTTATCATCTAACACAGTGTTCCATAACCTTTTTTACCTGACGACCCATGTAACGTCATATAAGGCGACCCACACTTCATGAGAAGGTGATAAACGTATTTATTTAAAACTGTAGGATGTAGGAACATATAAAAATATAGAAGTAGACTTTCACAAATATTTTTCTTTTTGTTTGGTATAATTATAACAAAAATGTTATATATAATAGCAATAGCAGATAATAAATAATAATACCAACAAGATGATTTCAGTATTTGTTTTTTTATTGAAGCTAGAGCCGAAAAGCCACTTTCTGCTAAATAAGTCGTTGCAAAAACATAGCGGGGGTTGTACTGCCTTCTAGCTTAATGTGGAATATTCTTTTTGAATTTGTATCCAAAATTGGAGCAAGTTTTTTTGATTGGTAAATTGTGCTTGAAGCAGTTTATCACATGATGATGGAGATAATTGTTCTTCTTCACATAAATTTAAAACATTATTTTCTTGTGCTACAAATATCCATATATTACAGACATGAATGTCATCAGCAAGAGGAAAATAACTTAAAAACTTTTCTTTTAGTTTTGGCAGATAATTTTGAAATATGGTTTTCACTGATAGCAATTCTTCATCTTTTAATACTTTGTCTTCAATCATTTAATGATAATGATTTTTTCTGATGTTTCAAAGTACTGGAACTGGAAGTTGGTGCTTCACTTTGACTAATATTTTGCTCTTTTAGAAATTCTGATAGCGTTAATTTTTTACTCATTTTGATGTTGGCTAATAAAACATAAAGGGCCGGGTTCTTTTTCTATTTTAAGCTAAAATCAACCCTGTTTTTAAAATCTAAACCAATCATATATCTTACTTTAAGTTGTCATGGTTACTGGGTTAATTTTAGCTAACATCAACTGTAAACAAAGAGAAGAGAAAGCGGCCCAATGTTTTCTTTACAAGAAATAATAAGACACTTAGCTAGCTTACAACCATTGAGTACCTTAAAATCAGTGTTTAATTCTGCCAAACAGTAACCAATATATGCCAGCAACTATTCAATACCCCCAAAAACTAAAGTTGATGAACGCCAAAATTTAAATATGAATTAACAAGTACATAAATCGCCAGATTTTTTGCAAATAACGGCGACCCATTTTTAAAGTTTTGCGACCCAAATTTGGGTTGCGATCAGCTGATCTAACACACCTGATAATCAATATAGAATAAAAATGGAATTACCGCTGGAAGTTGGTGCCACAATAACAGCTGACTGGTTCTTCCTAATTGCTGATATGAGTTCCTGTTGCCATGGATCAGGAGCAAAACCAAGATCATCGTCATACTCTCCGACACAATCCCTTTCAAGATGAGGACCAAGTCTATTGAGTTGATACCGTATCCAATCATCCTCTTGATAAACTGTATCATTAACAGTTGAATCTGGCAGGTTGTTCATTTTTACTAGCTCACTTAGGCCAATGTGGCTCAGCAATTCTGATAAACATTTCTCAACACGGTCTGAAAATTTCAAGTTTTCCATTCCCTTATATTTCAGAATGCCTCTTATTAACAAAAACAAGCTATCTACATAATGTAAATCTTTAGACTTCAGTTTTCCTTGTGCTTTCATTATTTTATGGCACACTTTATTGTATATCTCTGCTTCTAACAGCATAAATGTTATTTTGTTCTCAACTGATGCGCATTTGTTTGTATGATTATTAACTGCAGCTTGAAACTTTAGCAGTTTCTCAATATCATTAATATTGCAGAATTCCTTTTGCAATTTTTTGTATGTCTCTTTATCTTTCTTGTCTAGCTCAAGCTCTTTTTCTTTCCTGATTTTCTCTTTGATCTCTTTCGCTTTTTTGCTTTCCTTTTTCTGCTTCACTGGCTTATCAGTCTTGTTTTCTTGACAAATGATTGCCTTAGTATTAATTGAGCCTTCTAAATTCCTTCCATAGACAGTCATAAATCTTGCATGTTTATACATATCTTTCATATATCTGCAAATATATTTTAATTTAAAAATATCCACAGACGAATTAAAAATAGCCGGAAAAGCATGAATTAAGCTCATATGAATCTGTTTCCTAAGCCTTTTGATTATTTTGAAAACCAACATACAGAATTCTCCCCTGAACAACATAGAAAAAACAAGGCAACTAACTTCGTAAACATTTATTTGCATCTTCTGTTTATATGTCTTTAGTATGCAAGTGCAGTAGAACAGGAAGGTATAACAGTAATCGAACATTTCTTGTATGTCTTGTATGAGAATTTGTAGCTGTCTATGTATCAAATGTATAACGGATATAATATAATACATTATTCAATTTAACAAAATTTGTTGTGCAGGCTCCTTCTCTAAAATAACCACGACTGCCATAAAATAACTTAAGTAAGATTTTAATTAAAAGGTTTATACTTTCTACCTTGTTTTTGTGAGTGATAGAGCAGCCAATATAAATTAAAAATGCAGTTCTTCTGGCTGTCCTCAAACTATTATCTTTAAAAAACAATTAATTTTGCTTTTACAGGATAATACAATTTTAAAAGCAAATACAGCTTTATGCAATTTATACAACAGTCCAAAAGCATGTCGACATGCTAAATAATAATAATAAAAGTACTAAATTGACACACACTTTCAAGTTATTTTCCCAGATAGTCCTGAAATAACTATTTTAGCTCAATCTCAACAATCTGCTATAAGTACTGTACATTACAAGTGAACTACATATTTTCTTTATAGTTTGTTAATTCGGTACCTTCTTAGTGCCCTTGCATCATTCGGCCTGGGACTAATAGTGTCCTTGATGTGGTGATATTCATCAGTTATGGGTCTTCTGGAGTGCCAATGACGTACTTCATCAAATTCTTGCTTATTTAGAATAAACGATGGATCTCTCCATTCCACATCCTTCAGTATATCACCACAAAATTCAGTAACGAGGTCACACTGAACTGGACTGAGTTTGATTTGACCTGTAAAAAAGATTCAACTGATGCTAATAATGTTTCATGGTTTTGACAGTGATGAACTGACAAAAAATCTTAGCGGTGACATGAATACTAATTAAATTATTTCATGATGTGTGTCAAGCAGATCTAATTTTTTAATGAAAAGACTGATATTACTGGTAATTAGAAAAAAATTATATTTTACTTCTACATTATTATACAGTAGCGTGCAAAAAAAACCGGACAGCGAGTGAAATTTTTTTTGAACGATAACTCGTGATTGAGGTTACCAATTGACACGGGTTTTTTTTACTGTTTGATTCTTATTTTCTTGTTGACATTTCCAACAAATATCGTTGAGATTGTTACAGTATATGGAAAGGTATGGTATCACCTTTCAATGCATATCAAAATCTAACCGTGCAAAAAAAACCGGACACTTTCACAAATTTATAGTAAAACATAAAATTTATTTAAAGAACCACAAAATTAACATTTATCTGACACAACTGTGTATTAATATTTAGTCGCAAAATTCTTTACGGCAATCACAGCAGCACAACGGTACGGCACGGAGTCGACCTAACTGATGATTTTCTTGAGGAAAATTTTCTTCTATTCCACCTCCAGCGCTGCCATCAAGTCGTCTGCTTTCTTAAATTTTCAGACGCGGACGCGCTTTTCAAGCTCTTCCCACAAGTGCTCGATCGGATTGAGGTCCGGCGACTGTGCTGGGCACTGCACATTTTTTTGGGCGGGTGCGGAAGCATAAACTCTTGCAATATCTTCCGATATTGGTTAGCGTTCATCTTGCCGTTCACATGTCACAGCGGACCGACCAAGGCTCAAGCAGCCTGAAAGATACTCTATATCATAGTTCATTTTTAGGAAAGATTACCATCAAATCATTAGGTTTCCACCACGGTGCTTGTTAGTGGAGACTTTATAGCGGTGTTCGAAGCGTTTTCCGACCGGCCGGCGCACGTACCGAAAGCCGTCTGAAGATACCAAATTAAATTTACTCACATCCGACCACAAGATTTTCGAACCGGTTCGGGTGGTCGAATTCTTGTGGTCGCATGAGAGTAAATTTAATTTGGTATCTTCAGACGGCATTCGGCATGTGCGCCGGCCGGATGGAAAATGCTTCGACCACCCTTATCAAGTCCCCACTATCAAGCACGGTGGTAGAAACGTAATGATTTGGGGTAATCTTCTCTAGAAATTTCTGAAAATGTGAACTATGCTACAGTGTATTTTTCAGCCCGCTTCAGCTGTGACTTGGTCGGTCTGCTGAGACGTGTGGACGGCAAGATGAACGCCAACCAATATCGTTTGATATTGGAAGAGGTTATGCTTCCGCACGCCACCGAGAAAATGTGCAGTGCCCAGCACAGTCGCCGGACCTCAATCCAATCGAGCACTTGTGGGAAGAGCTAGGAAGGCACGTCCACGTCCGAAAATTTAAGAAAGCGGGCGACTTGATGGCACGCTTGAGGCGGAATAGAAGAAAATTCCTCTCAAGAAAATTATCAGTTTGGTCGACTCTGCTGTGCTGCTGTTTGCTGTAAAGGGTTATGCGACTAAATATTGATCCATAGTTCAGTCAGATAAATGTTAATTTTGGGGTTCTTTAAACACATTTTGTGTTTTACAAAATTTGTGGAAGTGGCCGGTTTTTTTGCACAGTTAGATTTTGATATGCATTGAAACGTGATACCATAACTTTCCATACAGTGAAACAATTTCAACGATATTTAATGGAAATGTTAACAAGAAAATGAGAATCAAACAGCAAAAAAACCCTGTGTCAATTGGTAACTTCCTTCACGAGTTATCCGACGTTCAAAAAAATTTCACTCAGTGTCCGATTTTTTTTGCACGCTACTGTATATTAAGGAGCAAAAATGCAAAAAACTGATGAATCCATTTATAGTACTTTACAACAGGCAATAAAGAATTATTGTAGTGAGATAACTATAATTGTGAATTTCCTAAATTTCTATATTGTTTAAAGTCTGATTAAATAAATATTTGGTTTTGTAACTTTTGCTTCCAGCGACAGTATAATCATTTCTTTTATGAAATCTTCCATAAGCACATAGGGTAACAGCTCTTTAGGATCAATCAACAACTATTAAACTAAGCAACACCGAAAAATCTTTTATACAAAAGTTTTTTATAGGCAAATGTTCCTTCATGTAAAAAAAATTTGGATGTACAGTGTCCCATTTTCGTTGTAATTATAGGGTATCTCAGTAACTGTCACTACTTATTTATTTGTTTTGAGTTGAACAGTACCACCGCCATTTTTTTATCACCATTTGTTTTAAAGCTATAGCCAACTGTTGAATATAACTATACATTTCTTCAGACCTATATATCACTTGAGAATGTAGATACAAAAGAGCTGCAAAGATATTTAGTTATTTTAAATCCAGTGGCGTACTTACAATTTTTTTAGATATAACAAACTTATATTTTTTAATGGAATGAGCCTATATTTTCTCATTCAGAAAACATACATATTGTTAAGTTTATTTTCAATAATTCTGGTACTATTAATTTTTTTTAATTTAATTCAAATTTAATGTTTGCATGCGTCAGGCTATGGAAAAAGAGAACAATGTAATATATACATATTCTTAAAGAATATATTTAATCAATTAAAAAGAATTTGTGATATTAACATACATACCTAAAACTCAAAAAAGCTCATTTTGTTATTTTGTTGGTAACAAATAAAAATCATTGTTTGTTTCGAAATTAGAATCTTTACATCGATTTTTGAGAAAAAACAAAAAATCTGACTAAATTACTATAAAGTAGTACAAAGTATAAAGCAGTATATTGCCAGAATTATTAAAAACAAACATAATCAGAAAAATAGGTCCTTTCAATCATAACAAATCAAACAATGTGATCCATTAAAAATTTTCTGTTTATGCCATGGGATGCAAAATAGAAGTATCTATAAATAATTTCTTATAACTGCCATATCCCATTTTACAAAAATTGATAACAACCCTTTTTTTCTCATTTTCTACCCATGTATAACAACTCTAAACTATTTTTGTTCGTTCAAGAAAAAAAAATGGACATTTTTCAAATTTCACTAGTAGACTATAATTTTTACCTGCTGTAAAAATAAACATGAAATTTTTTTAAAGAGATGGCGACTCGTTTATTTTTTTTCAATAGAAAATTTTCACAATACATATAGCCTAACAATTTCGATAAAATTATATTGTGTGTCCAGAATATTACGTGTTTGACTCTGTATTCAGAGATTGTGGKTTCGAGTCCCACCCAGGGCATGTGTCCCTCTGCAGGAGGATTCACTAAGTGGAAATTGGTCTTAGTGAATCCTCCTGCATAGGGACACATGCCCTGGGTGGGACTCGAACCCACAATCTCTGAATCCACATCCTGTATAACTGGAAGTCCACAGTCTTTGAAAATATTTTCACCTTTCAAAACACCTGATTTTGTACTTTCATTCAAAACAATTTTTTATCTCCTGTGATAAAGATTACAGGTGTAATCTAAACGTCAGATTAATAATTTTTTGTTAGTTTTTGATAGTGACAACATTTTTTCCGAAAACATAATTATATGATTTTTATCTAGGTTCAGTTAAAGTGGAAATTGGTCTTTAACTGAACCTAGATAAAAATCATATAATTATGTTTTCGGAAAAAATGTTGTCACTATCAAAAACTAACAAAAAATTATTAATCTGACGTTTAAATTACACCTGTAATCTTTGTCACAGGAGATAAAAATGTTTTGAATGAAAGTACAAAATCAGGTGTTTTGAAAGGTGAAAATATTTTCAAAGACTGTGGACTTCCAGTTATACAGGATGTGGACACTAACTTTATTATTTAAATAAAAAATCTTGTTCAATATTATATTTTTCGGTTTCACATACTTTTGATCTATATACCAAAGTGAGATACTGATACAGTGGACATACAGCTTTTAATAAACAAACAAGGGATTGTGATATAGACAAGATTGAATAAGGTAAAATTAAAAGCGGTGAAGATCCTTGAACAAGTCAAGCTGATTTTCAAAATAAAGATGAATATGATAAAAATAACCACAAAATTAAAATATACTAAGGAATACAACAATCTTGATGCAAGGACAGGACCCGTCATTACAAATGATTACTGCAGAACCAGTAAAGCACAAAATTCTCCTTTGTACAGTAATATAAATAAGTATAATTTAATGCTAAAGAATATAATGTGTGAAAATAAATGCAAAAAATTGTGCCATAATCTTAAGATCTATTTGAGGAATATGTAAAACAAAATATATAAATATAGGACTATTTGTAAAATAAAGTATGTAGGCCTCGATACTGGTGCAAACATACTGATTAGAGGTCAGGTGTAAACTTTATAAATAAAAATAATAGTAAATACAAACTCACCTTTATTCTCACGACAATGTGGCTGAACAATTTTGAACCAACAGACTCTACGAAAAGGTTCAATTGGATAAGCAGAAATTATTGTACCTTTACATTGGTTGACCATGTTTACATATTCTTCATATACATTGGCAATTGGTCCTAAACTCTTTCCATCTGTGATATTATCTGAAAATGCACTGCAAATTGTGCAGAACAAATATCCCTGCCACAAATCAGCAACTGTAGTCCATACATCACATTTAGAGTCGATGAAATAGAGTATGTGATATAGTAGCTTCACCCACGATGAAACAGTCTTACGCAATTCAAAAAATTCTTCCTTTTTGACCCTTATAGTAGGACAGCCCCTGTTTTCTAGTTTAAAGCTCTCCATGGCAGCGTGAGTTAGGAGTAGCAAGCGAAGCATATTCAATTCGTGTGGATTCTCCTTCAGGTATTCATGTGCAGCATTACAAACTACAGTTCTTCGAATATCGGCAGTGTAATACTGAGGTACAATCTTTGGAATCTCTATATCACTGCTGCACAATTCCTGAACTGCTTCCCTTGCTATACTAGAAAGGACTTCGAAACGTGTGTCACCTTCCAACATGTCCGACTTTACTACGGATGCATCTATTTCGATAGACTCAATAGCAACGCAA
This sequence comes from Rhyzopertha dominica, assembly GCA_025024175.1. Taxonomy (NCBI): domain Eukaryota; kingdom Metazoa; phylum Arthropoda; class Insecta; order Coleoptera; family Bostrichidae; genus Rhyzopertha; species Rhyzopertha dominica. The sequence goes on along the minus strand of QCXZ01000010.1, from coordinate 25,262 downwards.
GGCAAGTCCAAACTGAGGGCATGTATAAATTCCGCACAATAAAGTATCAGTTCAGGGGGATAACGATTAACTTTCTTTCGTTCCAAGTAAAGATCTTTGCATATAAGTCGAAAATCCAGATATATCCCCAAGTTGCACAGTAGAAATCCAGGTCTTACATTACTAACAATCCTATTAAATTCACCATCGTAGAAATGTTCTACTCTATGGACTCTGATATCAGTATTTTTTGTGAAATGTTTAAATAACACCTCTCTATATGCATGGAAAATCCAATGGTTTTGATAAACTCGTTTCCATACTTCAAAAAAGATGATTTCAAATTTGCCATTTTTCTCCACAAAAATACGTAGCAGTCTTTCGCAAATGTACACCAGATGAAGAAACTGTCCCCCATAACCTGACGAAAATTATACTTCTTAATGTTATGTAACAAGGAAGCAATTTGATAATAATTCAGAATGAATAACAATACGGTTCAAAAGTCGGTAATTAGCTTAGAATAATTAAGAAAGATGCCGCATTATTGTACAGGGTATCCCATTTTCGTGGTAATTGTAGGATATCTCTGTAACTATTAATTCAAAAATTTTTATTTGCTCATTCGCTTTAAAATGGTCGAAAACGTAAAAAAAAACAAAATTTGTCTGTGTGTCTGGTTTTGTTTGTGGACACGATAACTTTCGAAAGACAATATATAAACTTGAAATTTGGCAAACGTATAAATCTCAACTACTCACAGCGACCTATTGTTTTTGGGGTAAGTAGGGTATCGGGAAAGGGACGAAATTGGGGGATAACTACCCATTTTGCAAATTTTTATTGTTTTTCGTTTTAGTATGTGATTAGTAGTATAACTGCGAGTATTATTCGCCCTTATAAATTTTCAGTGCGTCACTTGTAGAATATGGTTTTTTCTAAATACCTCTGAATATATTTAATACAGTTAAAAAATGAAAATACCATCAGATAGAAAATAAAATTTCTCACAAAAAGTGTCTTAGAAAATTTATCCAAAATTTAGACATTTTCGAAATATTTCCAAAAAACGAATTTTGGACCCTGTTCATACATTTTTTTTTAAATTTTTGTTTTATATAGAAAATCAAATTTCTGATCAGAAAGCACTATTGTAATTTTTTTGCTAAGTTAATACTTTTCGAGTTATTTGGAAAAAACCGATCACAAAGACCGTTTGTCTTAGAAAAAATGTGTAGAGAAAATATGTTCAAAACCTGATTACTAATCGTATAGTATAAGAAATAAAAATGTAAATGTCATTTTGACAATTGGATGTAGAAGTATTGATTCAATTTGCAGCGGTTTTTTATTAATATATTACAAATAAAATGTAATTAAATCATTCTCAAGTCACGTGACAACGAACACCAATAAGAGTGCATGACGTCACTTGTTCCTATACATTAGAGTTGGGCAGTCCGAAATCCGCAGATGGATCCGGTTCCACTGGATCCAATAAAACTTGCGGACCCGTTCCAGTGGGTCCGACAAGAAGTGAAACGATGTGTAACAAATTACACGTTCGGCGCCGATTCTTCAGTGGAACCAGAGCAGTGGATCCGAAAGGCATAGACAGTTGGGCTTTAATATTAAGCATTCAATACTTTATGACTGCATCCTACTGCACTTTTATTTGTTCACATTGCTTTACTTATTTTAATCATATTACAACTATAAAAAGATTCCAGTTTAGATGAATTTCAGTTGAATAGAAATGCCAAATAGGTATGGATCCGATTTTTTAATATGTAGGTATGTAAACAGACAATATAAAATTACTGGAAAGTATTTTTTAATGTAGTTGTATGCACTTAAATATAGATATAAAATCTTTATAAATGTAAAAAGATTTAATGTTTGTACCTATACAAAACAAAACATTTTTATGCAAGTTACATTTTTATTGAAAGGTTAAACACTTTGACAAAATCAAGTATTCATTCGAAAAAGACCATTGAATAAAATAAACCACACAAGTAAATCTCAGGGCTCAAAGTCGGAGTCAGTCGGTTCCAGTATACACGGTTCACATCGTGGACACTGACAGATGGCTTGGCAGGCTAAATGTTTCTATATGGATCCAAATCCGCTTACCGTATATGCAACCGCGGTAGTTAACAAAACTGGTTCCGGAGTACTAGACCTGCTATTTGCTAACAGGTATGAATTGTAATAATCAATAATTTCTTCGAAATTCGCTTTGAAAATGTTTGAAAGGTTCTTTTATATCATGGAAAGTGGATTTATTAAGGCAAATAGTTCAAATTTGCCGAAAATTGACTGTTTTACAGTGACCACCTTCTTCGCAACAAATAGTATCTTCTGTTCTGTTGAATTCAGAAATGTGAAGACCTCAACGTAAGCAATATACCAATATTTGTTAGTTCTGTAACCAAATTATAAATTGCAGTAATAATATGTTTTTGATTGAGTCGCTACAAGCGCCGGATCCCTGCGGGCAAGCTGAAGCCACATTTTCCTGCCATTTGCCAAATGTGGAACATGAAAAAATAGCTTGTTAGATGTTCTGATTGTAGTAGATGCACACTAAGGCACCTCACAACAYTTATAAAACTTAGAATTCATATTTGTTTGTTATTAATGTGTACCATTATAGACACTAGTTGTCTGCTGGAATAAACTTATTTATTATTATTATTATTATTATACAGCAATAAATGCGAAAAAACTTTAAATCGTTTTATCAGTTTAATCGTGTTTGAGAACAGGTGACGTCACAGCTGTCATGGTGACAAGGTATTGGCGTTTTGAAGTGAAATTTGAAACGGAATTTAAAGACATGATTTTTAAAGCTTTTAAACCCTTTAAAAAAATAATAATTAATATTTGGGCTATGTAGGGTATTTATGCACTTTCCCAAAAATAGTCAACATCCCTATTACAGTTACTTTGGGTAAACTGTAATTAATTACAATTAAAATTACAATATATGTTAATGTAATTAATTACAATTACATGCTTCGATATAATTTCAAATAATCAATTACATCTACTCTACTGGATAGAAACAGTTATAAAGTTGGAAAAAGTTTTAGAACAATAAAGTTACTAGTATCTTCGCTCTTTCCTAGTTGTTTTGACAATAAAACACTATAATTTTTATTACATAAAACAGAACTCCAAAACTTATATATAATCGAGTCAGGACTAATTATTCGAATTATTACTTCCACATCCAACGGATGAATCATCAAAAAATTTTCAAAAATTTTTATTTGCTCAATCGTTTTAAAATGCTCTAAAACGTCCAAAACAAAATTTGAGCAAAAAATTTCTTGTCTGTATGTGGACATACATGACCTTGAAATTTGGCATACATATAAATCTCAACTACCCAAAGCGACCTATTGTTTTTGGGGTAAGTAGGGTATAGGGAAGGGGTTGAAATTGTGGGGTGACAACCCTTTTTTGTAATTTTTTTTCTTTTAGTATGTGATTGGTAGTATAAGTGTGAGTATTATTCGCCCCTATAAATTTTCGGTGCAGCAAACTGTTTAGAAGATATCAGCAAAAAACCGTCACTTAAATAAAACTGGTTTTTCCTAAATATTTTCGAAAATAATATATGTCGGAATATAGGGGCGGTTACGAACGTAAACTCAGTAAGTCCGCCCAAAACATAAATTTATTGTCCACAACACAAAATTAATAAACAAATGGAGCCAATAAACACTTATTTAAAACGTTAATTAACTAACTACAAATAATTGCTGCAAAACGTAAACGATCCGACGCTCCGACCAAAAACCACCACTTGCTCAAGGCTCTAATCAGAATCTGAATTCGAATCTCCAAAATGCCCACTATCCAATGCAACAGATGTCTTTGTTTATATTATGGTTTTGTCGGAGCGCCGTTCCGTTCGCCAGACCATTTCTGACGCGTTCGCAGTATTATATAAAATCAAACAAGACTTTCAAATAAACAAAACAACTTATTCGGTTAGAACTAATCATAGGCGGAGATTTTACAGTGGCGTGGACCATGGGCGGACTTGGCGCCGACACGGCCATCCTGACATGTGCACGTCCTCGGGCACTAACAATCATGAACTGTAAGAAAACAAATCAATTAGTTTCGCCCATTCATGCCACCCACTTTATTATCAAATTCTGTTTGCTCTCAGGAAATAAATTCAAATTCTATCCAAACTACACAGGACTCTAGTTCATCTAATTGTATCGTCTTTGAACCACAAATTTTACAATTCATCCAATTAGTATCAATGTACCAACTGGGATCAACTCATCCGATATTTGATGATACCGGGATCGACTTCTATCATTCATTTTCAATTGAGATCAACAATTATCATCTCGAAAGAAACCAGGATCGACCATCATTCAGTTACACTTTGAACTGAGCTCGACATATCATCTGTACCTATAGTACAGGATCAACTCAAACTATTCTTCTGACAACGTCAGGTTCGACTAAAACTCCTCATCTGACTACACAGCCAGGATCGACTAAAACTTCTCATCTGACTACACAGCCAGGATCGACTAAAACTGCTCATCTGACTACACAGCCAGGATCGACTGAAACTTCTCATCTGACTACACAGCCAGGATCGACTAAAACTGCTCATCTGACTACAAGCCAGGATCGACTTTCAACATCTGCCCAAGACAAACGTCCTTGCAGGATCGACATTGTGATAAACAAAAGCAAAATGTAAATTACACACCATTAGATAATTATTCCGCCGACACGGACTCATCCTCACTAGAGATATCCGGTAAAACTGAAATGTCACCCTGTCCTTCAGGAACAGCAATCAGCTGATCGTGGGCAAACTTAAAGGTTCGACCTTTGCCTTTTTCTGTAGGTTTAACCAATTCATAACGATCGTTATCAAGTACCTTAACAATTTTGAAAGGACCTCTGTATTTACGGTCAAGTTTAGAAATCATGCGCTCATTAGATTTACTAAACACAAAATCACCAACGGAAAAGGGTTGTACTGTGGCTTTCAATGCATTTTTGCGAATAACATCCTGTTCTGAAGAACGTACAATCTTTTCACTAGCAACAGTTCTAATAGCAGAAAAATCTAGAGGAGTGTCATCCAAGACGGAACACGTAATTTTACGTAATTCCAAAGAACGGATTGAAACTCTAAATAACAGCTCAGCAGGACTAAATCCAGTTACTTTATGTTTAGTACTATTAATTGCTAATTGCACTTCACCCAAACTATCCTGCCAAGTCTTATCACTTTCCGTTTCAATACTCGTGAAAGTATTTTTTAAAGTCTGCATAACCCTCTCAACTTGACCATTAGCACGACTCGTGCAATGGGCAATTAAATGCAACTCAACATTATAATTAGTACAAAATTCACGAAAGTTGCTACTAGTGAAACATTTTCCCTGATCACTAATAATGCGCACGGGTGCCCCAAATAAATAGGTAAATTCTTTCAAACAATTAATAGCACAATCTGCCGTCAGCGAATTAATGCGTTTCAGAAAAACAAATTTAGTGAAAGCGTCAATGATGACAAAAACATACTCTTTGGTATCACTCTTTCCCGTTAATTTTCCTGAAATATCCACATGAATAGTATGCCAGGGTTGTGAAACTTTTGCAATTGGATGCATCTGAATTTGAGATTTCCCAGATTTGTTCTTAGAAGTTTTACAAATTAAACAATTATCAACGAATTTGCGAACGGTACGTGACATATGCGGAAACCAATAAAGCTCGTAAATTTTCTCCAACGTCTTTTCCCAACCTAAATGTTTCAAGTCGGTATGTACGTGATTAATTACAGTCCAAGCCATAGAATTTGGAACAACTGGTAGACAATACGATCGATGGTTTCGTTGAATTTTTCGATACAAAATATTATTTCTGATGTCATATGTTCTGGCTATGTCAGGATCAAGTTCATTTGCTCAGAGTGCGGTAACTGTTTTGTTTATTTCACTGTGGTCCCAGGAATTTGGCCACCAACATGAAGCACAAACTATTTTACATTACCCTAGCCTTAGTGCTCCCATTGTGCCTCATTGTGCTTCATAAAAATTAATAGCCACATCTACCGTTTTCAAGTTATGAACGTTATAATTTTTTGTGGCCAAGTTCGCACATAGCCACAAATTTCCAAATTTAACATCTTTATTGGCACCAGCCTTTAGTGCTTCGTTAGTGCTTCATTGTGCTTTAACAATTATGCTCCTTAAGTCAGTATGTGCCCATAATAATTACTATATAGTTATTAGGTCTAGCCACTGACAAGAAGCACAAATGCTATTCTTTCCACTAATCTTTAGTGCTTCGATTGTGCTTCATTGTGCTTCATGTGTTGACTTGGCCACATGACCACTTTTTAGTAAAATAAATATTTTTATATTTGGAAGTTAGCCACCAAATTGACAATTGCCCATCTTTTACTAATCTTTAGTGCTTCGATTGTGYTTYATTGTGCTKCATGTGTTAACTTGGCCACATGACCCCTTTTTAGTAAAATTTATATTTTTATATTTGGAAGTTAGCCACCAAATTGAAGCGCAATTGCCCATCTTTTACTAATCCTTAGTGCTTCCATTGTGATTCATTGTGCTTCATGTGTTGACTTGGCCACATGACCACTTTTCCGTAAAATAAATATTTTTATATTTGGAAGTTAGCCACCAAATTGAAGCACAATTGCCCATCTTTTACTAATCTTTAGTCCTTCGATTGTGCTTCATTGTGCTTCATGTGTTGACTTGGCCACATGACCACTTTTTAGTAAAATAAATATTTTTATATTGGGAAGCTAGCCACCAAATTGAAGCACAATTGCCCATCTTTTACTAATCCTTAGTGCTTCGATTGTGCTTCATTGTGCTTCATGTGTTGACTTGGCCACATGACCACTTTTTAGTAAAATAAATATTTTTATATTTGGAAGTTAGCCACCATATTGAAGCACAATTGCCCATCTTTTACTAATCTTTAGTGCTTCGATTGTGCTTCATGTGTTAACTTGGCCACATGACCCCTTTTTAGTAAAATTTAAATTTTTATATTTGGAAGTTAGCCACCAAATTGAAGCACAATTGCCCATCTTTTACTAATCTTTAGTGCTTTGATTGTGCTTCCTGTGTTTACTTAGCCAGATGACCCCATTTGAGTAAAATCTATATTTTTATATTTGAAGGTTAGCCACCAAATTGAAGCAGAAATGCCCATCTTTTACTAATCTTTAGTGCTTCATTGTGCTTCATGTGTTAACTTGGCCACATGATCCCTTTTTAGTAAAATCAATACTTTTATATTTGGAATTTAGCCACCAAATTAAAGCGCACTTGCCCATCTTTGACTAGTCTTAAGTGCTTTGATTATGCTTTATTGTGGGGAATGAATTTTATATTTTTATAGTTACTGCAACCTGTATAAGAGTACTTTTTTCATATTGTATATATTAAGAAAATGCCTGAACACCACCCCTGACCCCGCAACCCTCGTCCAACAGGTTGATCACTAGGTATATGATGCGTTGCAAATTGTAATTCAATAATTTGCATGTCGAAAATACTTAGTATGTAGTGGGCAATATTATTTACAGCACTCAATATAAAAAATACTGATACCAAGTTCTAAAACTGCAGGTTAACAATCCTTGGAAATAACGGGTTTTGAGTGACAACTACATAGCAATATTTTGACTGAAACTTTTTATTAAAGCTCCAATAATAATATAAGAAGAATATTAACAGCAATAGAACAAAGAATGAGGGTTAACTACTACATTAGATGCAACATTTTTATACTCTCGGTTAATATCAGTGATGGGCGCGTAGAATACTCCATGTAGATTACGCCATTATCTACGCGTAAGCAATGTAATATTCTACTTAAAAAGTCTACTGTAGAAAATAACATTATGTAAATAAACAGACAACTAGTAATATTTAGTACTTTTTACAGCTCCAAATGCCTCAAATGACAGTATTATTTTGTATATTATTATTTTTGTTGCTTCCTAACTAAGCAACATACTACTTCGTTGTAATTAAAATAACTAGACACACGTTAAACGACAATAACTTGTTTCGGCATACAGTTGTTAGGGCCAGATGGCACAAGCGTGCTTTGGAGCCCTCAATCGGTCAATGGATTCTTAAATGACTATAAACTATGATTTTATTATCATTCTTGTCTATTATACCTAATATACTCGTAGAAGAAAAGACTTCGAAGCGCATGTTTTGTCCCAAAGAAGTAAGAAAACCGTTTGGGTATTCTGATGACTTACTAATATAAGTTATGCAAATTTGTAATATAAATATTAAAAAACTGCAGTGCTTTAAAAAATTTTAAGTATTGACCTATAAAACAGGGAAATTGGAACAAAATAATTTGCGCAATACACTTAATATACAATAGCCATAATATACTCGTCTCATATTTTCTACTCAAAATCTACGCCAAAATGCTTTATCTACATTTTCTACGCGGGTAATGTAGAAAATTATAATTTACGCGTAAACGCCCATCACTGGTTAATATCGTCATATAGCTCCCACATACCATCTAGTCTTCTACTATAGGTGGCGTAGTGGCCTATTGCCTCTAATGACTTGGCAATTGGAGGTTGAAAATGGATAACTGAACGCAATTGAATTGAAGCACTAAAGACTAGTAAAAGATGAGCAATTGTGCTTCACTTGGGTGGCTAACTTCCAAATATAAAAATATGGATTTTACTAAAAAAAGGTCGTGTGGCTAACTTAACACATGAAGCACAATGAAGCACAATCGAAGCACTAAAGACTGTTAAAAGGGTGGCTAACTTCCAAATATAAAAATATGGATTTTACTAAAAACAGGTCGTGTGGCTAACTTAACACTTGAAGCACAATGAAGCACAATTGAAGCACTAAAGACTAGTAAAAGATGAGCAATTGTGCTTCAACTGGGTGGCTAACTTCCAAATATAAAAATATGGATTTTACGGAAAAGGGGTCATGTGGCTAAGTTAACACATGAAGCACAATGAAGGAGAATCGAAGCACTAAAGACTAGGAAAAGATGAGCAATTGTGCTTCAATTGGAAGGCTAACTTCCAAATATAAAAATATGGATTTGACTAAAAACAGGTCGTGTGGCTAACTTAACACATGAAGCACAATGAAGCACAATCGAAGCACTAAAGACTAGTAAAAGATGAGCAATTGTGCTTCAATTKGGTKGCTAACTTCCAAATATAAAAATATTGATTTTACTAAAAAGGGGTCATGTGGCCAAGTTAACACATGAAGCACAATGAAGCACAATCGAAGMACTAAAGATTAGTAAAAGATGAGCAATTGTGCTTCAATTKGGTGGCTAACTTCCAAATATAAAAATATTTATTTTAMTAAAAAGTGRTCATGTGGCCAAGTTAACACATGAAGCACAATGAAGCACAATCGAAGCACTAAAGATTAGTGCAAAGATTAACATTTGTGCTTCATGTCAGTGGCTAGACCTAATAACTACATAGTAATTATTATGGGCACATACTGGCTTAAGGAGCATAATAGTTGAAGCACAATGAAGCACTAACGAAGCACTAAAGGCTGGTGCCCTTAGATATGTTAAATTTGAAAATTGGTGGCTAAGTGCGAAGTTGGCCACAAAAAATCATAACGGTCATAGCTTGAAAACAATAGATGTGGCTGTCGATTTCTATTAAGCACAATGAGGCACAACGGAAGCACTAAGGATGGGATATGATAGTATAATTTGTGCTTTGACGTTGTGGCCAACTTCACGGACGTTTTCATTGTTGGGCTACAGCTAACCAATCTTTATATAGGTCAATGTTCTGAACTGTTTTCGTTATTGCTGCTGACTTAGTTGAATCTGAGCTCACGTTCTCGTTGTTTATTTGTGGTGGATTGCGTGAAAAGAAGTCGGCATGTTTCATGCGTTTTCCGTCACGGTAAAGAATATCAAAATCAAAAGCCTGTAAAAATGCCCACCAACGATGTGCTCTTGGAGTTAAATCTCGCTTTGTTCGGGATGCTTTTAATGAATTGCAGTCTGTGACAACTATAAAATGTCGTTGTACAAGGAAATGTCTAAAATGTTTAACGGCATTGACCACAGCCAATGTTTCTAATTCATATGAATGGTATCGAGATTCTGGTTCGGTAGTACGTTTACTAAAGTAAGCAACGGGATGAAGTTTACCATCTCTTTTATTAAACAAAACCGCACCGTAACCGTCACTGCTCGCATCAGTATGCAATTCTATTGGAAGATTCGGATCAAAAATAGCAAGAACTGGTTCTGAAGTAAGCAACTGAATTATTGTATTTCGTGCTTCATCGTGTTTTGATGTCCATTCTATTTTCTTCGTAGTAGATGCAGTTAATCGATATAAAGGTGCTGCTATCCTAGAAAAATTTTTAATAAACTGACGGAAATAAGATGCTAAGCCCAAAAATTGACGCACTTGAGTAGATGTTTTTGGTATTGCAGAATTTACGAGAGCAGCTGTTTTTCGCGGGTTAGGACGTATCTTACCAGATTTCACCAAATAGCCCAGGTATTCAATTTCAGATTTAAGGAATTTGCATTTTTGTAGATTAAATGAAAATCCTGCTTTCGCCAATGCTGTCATAACAATTTCCAGTCGTTCTAAGCCTTCTACAATTGAACTTGACGTCATCAATGTACACAACTGCAATATTGTTTCGCAAATCTCCAAGAGCTTTGTCAATGCATCTTTGATAAACAGATGGTCCGTTTCGTACCCCAAAAGGCATTGTTAAATATTCAAATTTTCCATCTGGTGTCACAAAAGAGGTTTTCTCGATAGAATTTGGATGAACCGGTATTTGATGAAAACCGGCAGCCATATCCAAAGACGTAAAATAAAAAGCTCCGTGTAGTCTGTTAATCTGATCACTAATCAAAGGTAAAGGGTAGTTATCTGCTACGGTATTACAATTTAGTTCCCTAAAATCAACGCATACGCGATCAGTACCATCTTTCTTTTTCACAAGTAATATGGGACTTGAATAAGGAGATGAACTGGGCCGAATAATATTGGCATTCAAAAGCTGTTCCATTTTTGCCCGAACTATTTCGCGCTCTGCAGGTGCAAGTCGGTATGGTCTTCGTTGCACAAGTTTGTTTGGGTCGCGCAATCGAATTTCAAATTCACCTGTCTTTACACGCGTTTTTGGAACACCAATTACAAAATTATCTAAATATTTTGAAAGGAGTGATATCAAAGGCTGTTTGTCAACTAAATTTACATCAGTATCAATAGTATTTAGATCTATCTCATTCTGTTCACACAACTGGACATTTAATTCACGAGTGAACTTCAAACCATCTGACCCAATTTCTACCCGAATCTGTTGCTCTATCAGATCTTTACCTATTACAACATTTGCTGACATAAAATCTTCAGGTACGACATAAAACAGCAGTTCAACTAACAACTGCCGTACTTCAACTGTAGTTAGAATTTGACAACAACACATAAAAGAGCCACAACCAACACCTTTTAAACAAGTTACATTATTAAAACGTTTTCCATCAAAATGGTGAGCTACAGCTTCTTTAACTAATGAACAATCTGACCCAGTATCAAACAGAAAAGGAAAGATCTCACCGGATTTAAGTTTCAACGTTCCTTCTGGTAGATTGCTCCTCTCACACAGATTCACTCGTCTCTCAGGAACCCCTGTCTTCGCCTTGCGGTTGTCGTCGGTACAATTGGGTGCAATGTGACCAGGTTTTCTGCACTTGAAACAGATGACATCCTTCGACTCTGCTTCATGGCTACCCTTCGAAGTTCGTGGCAGCAACCCCCTCTGACTGCTCCTACACTGGGCTGCACGATGTCCAATGCGTCCACATTTGTGACATTTTCCTTGGAACGATATTTTGTCATTCTTTGTAGGTGGTGAAACGGCTCGTCGCTTCCATCCAGTGTGATGACCGGAGGGAAATGGCGCCGAACGTTTGGTCACCCTCCCTTGCAACATCGTACACATTTCTTTGGCGTCCTTTGGGCGTTCACTTTGATACTGACGTCGAACGAAACTATTTTTGGTGGAACCGAAGTAACAGGCAACAAGAACGGCAAATTCCTCGTCACTTCTTCTGTTTTTCAGCAGCCCAAGTATGATACGCATGGAATTTAACATTTCATCTATCAAAGGCGTATCTTCAGAGGCTTGTGGTTTTCCGTTAACAGCTTCAGCAAACTGTTCAATCGGGTCGATCGGTTTTTCAAAAACTGCCAGAAATTCAGCACGTATTATTGGCCAAGATTTCTCCGTAGGCTTAGCTGATATTAACCAACTGGCAGATTCCCCTTTCAAAGCATTAGACAACGCCATCACAAGTGTCATCTCATCAGGTTGATACTTTGTAACCCACATGTCGACAATGGCACACCATCCTTCAGGGTCTGCATACTTGGAAGTAGGCTCAAACACAGGTAGTGTCATCATCGGAGTACTTCTATGTCCAACATTTATCATCTGCTGCTCTAATAAGCGAATGCGCCCCAAAGCCTCATCTTCAGTAGCATTTTGATGTGATGATGATTGTTCAGCTGCTGTTGTTTTACTTCTTTTTCGCGGCATCACTCCAATTTGTACAGCACACAAAAGTCACACTAGTTTTTTTTTTTATAAAAGTCACCACACACTACTGCGAACGTAGAGGGTTGAATATCCCACTTCTGATGTCGGAATATAGGGGCGGTTACGAACGTAAACTCAGTAAGTCCGCCCAAAACATAAATTTATTGTCCACAACACAAAATTAATAAACAAATGGAGCCAATAAACACTTATTTAAAACGTTAATTAACTAACTACAAATAATTGCTGCAAAACGTAAACGATCCGACGCTCCGACCAAAAACCACCACTTGCTCAAGGCTCTAATCAGAATCTGAATTCGAATCTCCAAAATGCCCACTATCCAATGCAACAGATGTCTTTGTTTATATTATGGTTTTGTCGGAGCGCCGTTCCGTTCGCCAGACCATTTCTGACGCGTTCGCAGTATTATATAAAATCAAACAAGACTTTCAAATAAACAAAACAACTTATTCGGTTAGAACTAATCATAGGCGGAGATTTTACAGTGGCGTGGACCATGGGCGGACTTGGCGCCGACATATATTCAAAAAGTGAAAATACCATCAGATAGGAAATAAAATTTCTCACAAAAGGTGTTTTAAATATTGCAGGATAGTCTTACAGATAGTTATTACTTAAGACACTGTAAATTCTTTTTAGATTTATATAGTCTAGTTCGTAAATTTCTTAGTTTTGATTTTTGTTTATGATGCTGTTTGCAATATTTGTACTTGCTATATGTCATGTAAATAAAAAATTTGCCACATTTTTTGTATCACTATTAATTATTTTACAGCAAGATGTAATTAATATGATTCCTGTAATTTAGGTATTCAGCAAAACAATAAACTTTCCGAGTTGATTGGACATAAACGATCAATTATGCGCTGTTGCTAGTTGCAGTAAACCTGGCCCTCCACTAAAAATTGATATGGTCAAAGTAAATGGCATGTTAAGTGATTACCCCACAGTTTAATGTTGTGTCCAAAGGGAACTGTTCTGGGACCACTATCATTCAAATTGCACATTAATGAATTGTTTAACATACCTGTGCTGGGGCTTGCTGATGACACAGCTTTATTTTAAGAATCAACATCATGGGTTGGTAGTAAACGACTGAATAACCAAGACAGATGTCAGTTATCTGACATCTGATCATATTTCTGATTCACACAGAGGTTTATATGCTTACATACCTGTATGATAGTTGTCATCAGACATAGCTGTCAACATCAAAGCATCAGCATCTACAAGAAATGGGGCGGCATCATCAAACATAGGTGTTATGTCTTGAAATCTCGGGTTGTTATATGCTCTCACAATTTGCCATACATCTTGGCTTTCTTTAATCTTATTCAATTTTTTGTCGAACTGACTTTTTATGGACTGAAAATTTTCAACACCTGGAAACAAACAAATTTAGTTAGCTAATTTACTTTACTCCCAAGGCCACAAATGACATTTTGGCAGCATAAGCATTTACAAGGTACTTGGTATTTATAAACACATCGAAAAACCATTTTTGAGAACTCTATTTTTGTAATAATAAMAAATCTAAAACATCTTTGTATAWAACAGTCCCCTGAATTTTCAACCACTATTGGCCCACCCTACATTAMAAACATTAAGTTAGAACTTTTAAAAAATCACAGCCAGGAAAACATTTTGCCTAAAATCACTGGTTATAAATGGGGTAATAGAGTAGGTGTTCATGAAACAGCAGCCTAGCACTAGGCTATTTAGTTGCTAAATGATGTAGCTCAATGGGGTCGTCTGCACATTAAAATTTGATAGTTTTAACCTATGCCTTTTATTGCTTACATCATGAATACTAGTACCACGCATCTATTTTGCTTTTAGATTAATTCAACTCGTAACAAACGGCAGTAGAAAAATTACCCAGTTTCAAACATTTTCTTAAATCCGCCAGCAGCTCAGAGCACTAGAGTGGGGAGAACGCTCATGGATCTGCGCGAATGCTAGTAAACAAGGGGGCTGCCATATTGTCCACGAGAATGTTAAACTTTTGGCGCTTACTCTAAATAATGACATCTTGTGCAACAGTTTCGCTTAAAAATAAGGTAAATGTTGACCAATTTGATGCAGCAGTGTTGAAATACAAAAATCAGTTTGACTTGTTCTTGGAATGTTCTATAAATATCAATTAAATGGCTAATTTAATACGGAGAATGTCTGGCGTCAACCAACTGTCATCAGTTACACAGCACAAGGTGGTAGATTCTGGTGTTAAAGCTCATCTTAACTACTGGCTCCAAAATGCGTGCCCGTTTCAGATGACGCCAGGTCGACTTGACTTTGCTGTTGTGTCAGATTGTTGTCTCTGTCAAATTGACAAATAGATTATCACATAACAGTCAAAGAACTATTAATATGAGTTGTAATTTGTAAGTTATCAGGATGGTATTCACGAAAATATATGCACAGCGTTTTTTACCTATGACATTAGCAGTTTGTGTATTATTTGAAACTGGATCAGTTTCAATAAGGTATACAGGATGTTCACGCTAACAGTCTACAATAGCTAACTTCTTTATTTGAAATTTTAGAATAGTGGTTTAAATGGGGAAGTTTCTTAATTTTTTGAGAAGAATTTTATGGTGTTTACAAAAAACCAATTGAACGTAAACTGTCAGAGATATTGACTGCAAGTGTGTTATTTTAAATAGAACGTCCCTATTTTTTCTAGCGCATTCGGATGGGCACATTGAATTAAACAAAAAAGTATTAAAATACCAATACCCTATCATCATTTGTTTTTGAGATGTTCCGGGTAGAATGATTTGTGTTCACGCTAACGGTCTACAATAGCTAACTTTTTTATTTGAAATTTTAGAGTAGTGGTTTAAATGGGGAGGTTTCTTAATTTTTTGAGAAGAATTTTATGGTGTTTACAGAAAAACAATTGAACGTCAACTGTCACAGATATTGACTGCAAGTGTGTTATTTTAAATAGAACGTCCCTATTTTTTCTAGCGCATTCGGATGGGCACAATGAATTACACAAAAAAGTATTAAAATACCAATACCCTATCATCATTTGTTTTTGAGATGTTCCGGGTAGAATGATTTGTGTTCACGCTAACAGTCTACAATAGCTAACTTTTTTATTTGAAATTTTAGAGTCGTGGTTTAAATGGGGAAGTTTCTTAATTTTTTGAGAAGAATTTTATGGTGTTTACAGAAAAACAATTGAACGTCAACTGTCACAGATATTGACTGCAAGTGTGTTATTTTAAATAGAACGTCCCTATTTTTTCTAGCGCATTCGGATGGGCACATTGCATTAAACAAAAAAGTATTAAGATACCAATACCCTATCATCATTTGTTTTTGAGATATTCCGGGTAGAATGATTTGTGTTCACGCTAACAGTCTACAATAGCTAACTTTTTTATTTGAAATTTTAGAGTCGTGGTTTAAATGGGGAAGTTTCTTAATTTCTTGAGAAGAATTTTATGGTGTTTACAGAAAAACAATTGAACGTCAACTGTCACAGATATTGACTACAAGTGTGTTATTTTAAATAGAACGTCCCTATTTTTTCTAGCGCATTTGGATGGGCACATTGGATTAAACAAAAAAGTATTAAGATACCAATAGCCTATCATCATTTGTTTTTGAGATATTCCGGGTAGAATGATTTGTGTTCACGCTAACAGTCTACAATAGCTAACTTTTTTATTTGAAATTTTAGAGTAGTGGTTTAAATGGGGAAGTTTCTTAATTTCTTGAGAAGAATTTTATGGTGTTTACAGAAAAACAATTGAACGTCAACTGTCACAGATATTGACTACAAGTGTGTTATTTTAAATAGAACGTCCCTATTTTTTCTAGCGCATTCGGATGGGCACAATGAATTAAACAAAAAAGTATTAAAATACCAATACCCTATCATCATTTGTTTTTGAAATATTCCGGGTAGAATGATTTGTATTCACGCTAACAGTCTACAATAGCTAACTTCTTTATTTGAAATTTTAGAGTCGTGGTTTAAATGGGGAAGTTTCTTAATTTCTTCAGAAGAATTTTATGGTGTTTACAGAAAAACAATTGAACGTCAACTGCCACAGATATTGACTGCAAGTGTGTTATTTTAAATAGAACGTCCCTATTTTTTCTAGCACATTTGGATGGGCACATTGGATTAAACAAAAAAGTATTAAGATACCAATACCCTATCATCATTTGTTTTTGAGATATTCCGGGTAGAATGATTTGTGTTCACGCTAACAGTCTACAATAGCTAACTTCTTTATTTGAAATTTTAGAGTCGTGGTTTAAATGGGGAAGTTTCTTAATTTCTTGAGAAGAATTTTATGGTGTTTACAAAAAAACAATTGAACCTCAACTGTCAGAGATATTGACTGCAAGTGTGTTATTTTAAATAGAACGTCCCTATTTTTTCTAGCGCATTCGGATGGGCACATTGCATTAAACAAAAAAGTATTAAGATACCAATACCCTATCATCATTTGTTTTTGAGATATTCCGGGTAGAATGATTTGTGTTCACGCTAACAGTCTACAATAGCTAACTTTTTTATTTGAAATTTTAGAGTCGTGGTTTAAATGGGGAAGTTTCTTAATTTCTTGAGAAGAATTTTATGGTGTTTACAGAAAAACAATTGAACGTCAACTGTCACAGATATTGACTACAAGTGTGTTATTTTAAATAGAACGTCCCTATTTTTTCTAGCGCATTTGGATGGGCACATTGGATTAAACAAAAAAGTATTAAGATACCAATAGCCTATCATCATTTGTTTTTGAGATATTCCGGATAGAATGATTTGTGTTCACGCTAACAGTCTACAATAGCTAACTTTTTTATTTGAAATTTTAGAGTAGTGGTTTAAATGGGGAAGTTTCTTAATTTCTTGAGAAGAATTTTATGGTGTTTACAGAAAAACAATTGAACGTCAACTGTCACAGATATTGACTACAAGTGTGTTATTTTAAATAGAACGTCCCTATTTTTTCTAGCGCATTCGGATGGGCACAATGAATTAAACAAAAAAGTATTAAAATACCAATACCCTATCATCATTTGTTTTTGAAATATTCCGGGTAGAATGATTTGTATTCACGCTAACAGTCTACAATAGCTAACTTCTTTATTTGAAATTTTAGAGTCGTGGTTTAAATGGGGAAGTTTCTTAATTTCTTCAGAAGAATTTTATGGTGTTTACAGAAAAACAATTGAACGTCAACTGCCACAGATATTGACTGCAAGTGTGTTATTTTAAATAGAACGTCCCTATTTTTTCTAGCACATTTGGATGGGCACATTGGATTAAACAAAAAAGTATTAAGATACCAATACCCTATCATCATTTGTTTTTGAGATATTCCGGGTAGAATGATTTGTGTTCACGCTAACAGTCTACAATAGCTAACTTCTTTATTTGAAATTTTAGAGTCGTGGTTTAAATGGGGAAGTTTCTTAATTTCTTGAGAAGAATTTTATGGTGTTTACAAAAAAACAATTGAACCTCAACTGTCAGAGATATTGACTACAAGTGTGTTATTTTAAATAGAACGTCCCTATTTTTTCTAGCGCATTTGGATGGGCACATTGGATTAAACAAAAAAGTATTAAGATACCAATACCCATTCGCCATTTGTTTTTGAGATATTCCGGGTAGAATGATTTGTGTTCATGCTAAGAGACTACAATAGCTAACTTCTTTATTTGAAATTTTAGAGTAGTGGTTTAAATGGGGAAGTTTCTTAATTTTTTGAATAGAATCTTATGGTGTTTACATAAAAACAATTGAACGTCAACTGTCAGAGATATTGACTACAAGTGTGTTATTTTAAATAGAACGACCCTATTTTTTCTAGCGCATTCGGTTGGGCACATTGAATTAAACAAAAAARTATTAAGATACCAATACCCATTCGGCATTTGTTTTTGAGATATTCCAGGTAGAATGRTTTGTGTTCACGCTAACAGTCTACAATWGCTAACTTCTTTATTTCAAATTTTAGAGTAGTGGTTTAAATGGGGAAGTTTCTTCATTTTTTGTGTAGAAGTTTATGATGTTTACTAAAAAACAATTGAAAGTCAACTGTCAGAGATATTGACTACAAATGTGTTATTTAAATAGAACGTCCCTATTTTTTCTAGCGCATTGGGATGGGCACATTGGATTAAACAAAAAAGTATTAAGATACCAATAGCCTATCATTTGTTTTTGAGATATTCCGGGTAGAATGATTTGTGTTCACGCTAACAGTCTACAATAGCTAACTTATTTATTTGAAATTTTAGAGTCGTGGTTTAAATGGGGAAGTTTCTTAATTTTTTGAGAAGAATTTTATGGTGTTTACAAAAAAACAATTGAACGTCAACTGTCAGAGATATTGACTACAAGTGTGTTATTTTAAATAGAACGACCCTATTGTTTCTAGCGCATTCGGTTGGGCACATTGAATTAAACAAAAAGTATTAAGATACCAATACCCATTCGCCATTTGTTTTTGAGATATTCCGGGTAGAATGATTTGTGTTCATGCTAAGAGACTACAATAGCTAACTTCTTTATTTGAAATTTTAGAGTAGTGGTTTAAATGGGGAAGTTTCTTAATTTTTTGAATAGAATTTTATGGTGTTTACATAAAAACAATTGAACGTCAACTGTCAGAGATATTGGCTACAAGTGTATTATTTTAAATAGAACGACCCTATTTTTTCTAGCGCATTCGGTTGGGCACATTGAATCAAACAAAAAAGTATTAAGATACCAATACCCATTCGCCATTTGTTTTTGAGATATTCCCGGTAGAATGATTTGTGTTCACACTAACAGTTTACAATAGCTAACTTCTTTATTTCAAATTTTAGAGTAGTGGTTTAAATGGGGAAGTTTCTTAATTTTTTGAATAGAATTTTATGGTGTTTACATAAAAACAATTGAACGTCAACTTTCAGAGATATTGGCTACAAGTGTATTATTTTAAATAGAACGTCCCTATTTTTTCTAGCGCATTCGGATGGGCACATTGAATTAAACAAAAAAGTATTAAGATACCAATACCCTATCATCATTTGTTTTTGAGATATTTCGGGTAGAATGATTTGTGTTCACGCTAACAGTCTACAATAGCTAACTTCTTTATTTGAAATTTTAGAGTCGTGGTTTAAATGTGGAAGTTTCTTAATTTTTTGAGAAGAATTTTATGGTGTTTACAAAAAAACAATTGAACGTCAACTGTCAGAGATATTGACTACAAGTGTGTTATTTTAAATAGAACGACCCTATTGTTTCTAGCGCATTCGGTTGGGCACATTGAATTAAACAAAAAAGTATTAAGATACCAATACCCATTCGCCATTTGTTTTTGAGATATTCCGGGTAGAATGATTTGTGTTCATGCTAAGAGACTACAATAGCTAACTTCTTTATTTGAAATTTTAGAGTAGTGGTTTAAATGGGGAAGTTTCTTAATTTTTTGAATAGAATCTTATGGTGTTTACATAAAAACAATTGAACGTCAACTGTCAGAGATATTGACTACAAGTGTGTTATTTTAAATAGAACGACCCTATTTTTTCTAGCGCATTCGGTTGGGCACATTGAATTAAACAAAAAAATATTAAGATACCAATACCCATTCGGCATTTGTTTTTGAGATATTCCAGGTAGAATGATTTGTGTTCACGCTAACAGTCTACAATAGCTAACTTCTTTATTTCAAATTTTAGAGTAGTGGTTTAAATGGGGAAGTTTCTTCATTTTTTGTGTAGAAGTTTATGATGTTTACTAAAAAACAATTGAAAGTCAACTGTCAGAGATATTGACTACAAATGTGTTATTTAAATAGAACGTCCCTATTTTTTCTAGCGCATTGGGATGGGCACATTGGATTAAACAAAAAAGTATTAAGATACCAATAGCCTATCATCATTTGTTTTTGAGATATTCCGGGTAGAATGATTTGTGTTCACGCTAACAGTCTACAATAGCTAACTTATTTATTTGAAATTTTAGAGTCGTGGTTTAAATGGGGAAGTTTCTTAATTTTTTGAGAAGAATTTTATGGTGTTTACAAAAAAACAATTGAACGTCAACTGTCAGAGATATTGACTACAAGTGTGTTATTTTAAATAGAACGACCCTATTGTTTCTAGCGCATTCGGTTGGGCACATTGAATTAAACAAAAAAGTATTAAGATACCAATACCCATTCGCCATTTGTTTTTGAGATATTCCGGGTAGAATGATTTGTGTTCATGCTAAGAGACTACAATAGCTAACTTCTTTATTTGAAATTTTAGAGTAGTGGTTTAAATGGGGAAGTTTCTTAATTTTTTGAATAGAATTTTATGGTGTTTACATAAAAACAATTGAACGTCAACTGTCAGAGATATTGGCTACAAGTGTATTATTTTAAATAGAACGACCCTATTTTTTCTAGCGCATTCGGTTGGGCACATTGAATCAAACAAAAAAGTATTAAGATACCAATACCCATTCGCCATTTGTTTTTGAGATATTCCCGGTAGAATGATTTGTGTTCACACTAACAGTTTACAATAGCTAACTTCTTTATTTCAAATTTTAGAGTAGTGGTTTAAATGGGGAAGTTTCTTAATTTTTTGAATAGAATTTTATGGTGTTTACATAAAAACAATTGAACGTCAACTTTCAGAGATATTGGCTACAAGTGTATTATTTTAAATAGAACGTCCCTATTTTTTCTAGCGCATTCGGATGGGCACATTGAATTAAACAAAAAAGTATTAAGATACCAATACCCTATCATCATTTGTTTTTGAGATATTCCGGGTAGAATGATTTGTGTTCACGCTAACAGTCTACAATAGCTAACTTTTTTATTTGAAATTTTAGAGTCGTGGTTTAAATGGGGAAGTTTCTTAATTTCTTGAGAAGAATTTTATGGTGTTTACAGAAAAACAATTGAACGTCAACTGTCACAGATATTGACTGCAAGTGTGTTATTTTAAATAGAACGTCCCTATTTTTTCTAGCACATTTGGATGGGCACATTGGATTAAACAAAAAAGTATTAAGATACCAATACCCTATCATCATTTGTTTTTGAGATATTCCGGGTAGAATGATTTGTGTTCACGCTAACAGTCTACAATAGCTAACTTTTTTATTTGAAATTTTAGAGTAGTGGTTTAAATGGGGAAGTTTCTTAATTTTTTGAGAAGAATTTTATGGTGTTTACAGAAAAACAATTGAACGTCAACTGTCACAGATATTGACTGCAAGTGTGTTATTTTAAATAGAACGTCCCTATTTTTCAAGCGCATTCGGATGGGCACATTGAATTAAACAAAAAAGTATTAAGATACCAATACCCTATCATCATTTGTTTTTGAGATATTCCGGGTAGAATGATTTGTGTTCACGCTAACAGTCTACAATAGCTAACTTTTTTATTTGAAATTTTAGAGTAGTGGTTTAAATGGGGAAGTTTCTTAATTTTTTGAGTAGAATTTTATGGTGTTTACAAAAAACAATTGAACGTCAACTGTCACAGATATTGACTACAAGTGTGTTATTTTAAATAGAACGTCCCTATTTTCTTCTAGCACATTTGGATGGGCACATTGGATTAAACAAAAAAGTATTAAGATACCAATATCCTATCATCATTTGTTTTTGAGATATTCCGGGTAGAATGATTTGTGTTCACGCTAACAGTCTACAATAGCTAACTTCTTTATTTGAAATTTTAGAGTCGTGGTTTAAATGGGGAAGTTTCTTAATTTCTTGAGAAGAATTTTATGGTGTTTACAGAAAAACAATTGAACGTCAACTGTCACAGATATTGACTACAAGTGTGTTATTTTAAATAGAACGTCCCTATTTTATCTAGCGCATTTGGATGGGCACATTGGATTAAACAAAAAAGTATTAAGATACCAATAGCCTATCATCATTTGTTTTTGAGATATTCCGGGTAGAATGATTTGTGTTCACGCTAACAGTCTACAATAGCTAACTTTTTTATTTGAAATTTTAGAGTAGTGGTTTAAATGGGGAAGTTTCTTWATTTCTTGAGAAGAATTTTATGGTGTTTACAGAAAAACAATTGAACGTCAACTGTCACAGATATTGACTACAAGTGTGTTATTTTAAATAGAACGTCCCTATTTTTTCTAGCGCATTCGGATGGGCACAATGAATTAAACAAAAAAGTATTAAAATACCAATACCCTATCATCATTTGTTTTTGAAATATTCCGGGTAGAATGATTTGTGTTCACGCTAACAGTCTACAATAGCTAACTTTTTTATTTGAAATTTTAGAGTCGTGGTTTAAATGGGGAAGTTTCTTAATTTCTTGGGAAGAATTTTATGGTGTTTACAGAAAAACAATAGAACGTCAACTGTCACAGATATTGACTACAAGTGTGTTATTTTAAATAGAACGTCCCTATTTTTTCTAGCGCATTCGGATGGGCACAATGAATTAAACAAAAAAGTATTAAAATACCAATACCCTATCATCATTTGTTTTTGAAATATTCCGGGTAGAATGATTTGTGTTCACGCTAACAGTCTACAATAGCTAACTTCTTTATTTGAAATTTTAGAGTCGTGGTTTAAATGGGGAAGTTTCTTAATTTCTTGAGAAGAATTTTATGGTGTTTACAGAAAAACAATTGAACGTCAACTGTCACAGATATTGACTGCAAGTGTGTTATTTTAAATAGAACGTCCCTATTTTTTCTAGCACATTTGGATGGGCACATTGGATTAAACAAAAAAGTATTAAGATACCAATACCCTATCATCATTTGTTTTTGAGATATTCCGGGTAGAATGATTTGTGTTCACGCTAACAGTCTACAATAGCTAACTTCTTTAATTGAAATTTTAGAGTCGTGGTTTAAATGGGGAAGTTTCTTAATTTCTTGAGAAGAATTTTATGGTGTTTACAAAAAGCAATTGAACGTCAACTGTCAGAGATATTGACTACAAGTGTGTTATTTTAAATAGAACGTCCCTATTTTTTCTAGCGCATTTGGATGGGCACATTGGATTAAACAAAAAAGTATTAAGATACCAATACCCATTCGCCATTTGTTTTTGAGATATTCCGGGTAGAATGATTTGTGTTCACGCTAAGAGACTACAATAGCTAACTTCATTATTTGAAATTTTAGAGTAGTGGTTTAAATGGGGAAGTTTCTTAATTTTTTGAATAGAATTTTATGGTGTTTACATAAAAACAATTGAACGTCAACTGTCAGAGATATTGACTACAAGTGTATTATTTTAAATAGAACGACCCTATTTTTTCTAGCGCATTCGGTTGGGCACATTGAATTAAACAAAAAAGTATTAAGATACCAATACCCATTCGCCATTTGTTTTTGAGATATTCCAGGTAGAATGATTTGTGTTCACGCTAACAGTCTACAATAGCTAACTTCTTTATTTTAAATTTTAGAGTAGTGGTTTAAATGGGGAAGTTTCTTCATTTTTTGTGGCAGAATTTTATGGTGTTTACTAAAAAACAATTGAAAGTCAACTGTCAGAGATATTGACTACAAATGTGTTTATTTAAATAGAACGTCCCTATTTTTTCTAGCGCATTGGGATGGGCACATTGGATTAAACAAAAAAGTATTAAGATACCAATACCCTATCTTCATTTGTTTTTGAGATATTCCGGGTAGAATGATTTGTGTTCACGCTAACAGTCTACAATAGCTAACTTATTTATTTGAAATTTTAGAGTCGTGGTTTAAATGGGGAAGTTTCTTAATTTTTTGAGAAGAATTTTATGGTGTTTACAAAAAAACAATTGAACGTCAACTGTCAGAGATATTGACTACAAGTGTGTTATTTTAAATAGAACGACCCTATTTTTTCTGGCGCATTCGGTTGGGCACATTGAATTAAATAAAAAAGTATTAAGATACCAATACCCATTCGCCATTTGTTTTTGAGATATTCCGGGTAGAATGATTTGTGTTCATGCTAAGAGACTACAATAGCTAACTTCTTTATTTGAAATTTTAGAGTAGTGGTTTAAATGGGGAAGTTTCTTAATTTTTTGAATAGAATTTTATGGTGTTTACATAAAAACAATTGAACGTCAACTGTCAGAGATATTGGCTACAAGTGTATTATTTTAAATAGAACGACCCTATTTTTTCTAGCGCATTCGGTTGGGCACATTGAATCAAACAAAATAGTATTATGATACCAATACCCATTCGCCATTTGTTTTTGAGATATTCCAGGTAGAATGATTTGTGTTCACACTATCAGTTTACAATAGCTAACTTCTTTATTTCAAATTTTAGAGTAGTGGTTTAAATGGGGAAGTTTCTTCATTTTTTGAATAGAATTTTATGGTGTTTACATAAAAACAATTGAACGTCAACTGTCAGAGATATTGGCTACAAGTGTATTATTTTAAATAGAACGTCCCTATTTTTTCTAGCGCATTGGGATGGGCACATTGGATTAAACAAAAAAGTATTAAGATACCAATACCCTATCATCATTTGTTTTTGAGATATTCCGGGTAGAATGATTTGTGTTCACGCTAACAGTCTACAATAGCTAACTTCTTTATTTGAAATTTTAGAGTCGTGGTTTAAATGGGGAAG
>QCXZ01000009.1:0-65334 GCA_025024175.1 Rhyzopertha dominica | reverse complement strand
TTTCAGTTTTCAAACAACAGCACCAGTCTTTTTGACATCAGAATATGCTGGATTTAATTCTCTTCGAAATACTGAAATCTGATTTTGAATAGCTGTAGCTGTTGGGAGATATAAGTAAAATTTGCAAATAGGTCATTGACCGATTGCAGGATACTTGCTTTCGCAATTAATTTTTTCAGTTTCAACAACAGCACCAGTCTTTTTGACATCAGAATATGCTGGATTTAATTCTCTTTCAAATACTGAAATCTGATTTTGAATAGCTGTAGTTGTTTGAGAGATATAAGTAAAACTTTGCAAATAGGTCATTGACCGATTGCAGGATACTTGCTTTTGCAATTAATTTTTTCAGTTTTCAAACAACAGCACCAGTCTTTTATTGACATCAGAATATGCTGGATTTAATTCTCTTCGAAATACTGAAATCTGATTTTGAATAGCTGTAGTGGTTGGGGAGATATAAGTAAAAATTTGCAAATAGGTCATTGACCGATTTTGCAGGATACTTGCTTCCACAATTAATTTTTCAGTTTTTAAACAACAGAACGAGTCTTTTTTGAACATCTGAAAATGCTGGATTTAATTATCTTCGAAATACTGAAATCTCATTTTGAATAGCTGTAGCTGTTTGGGAGAATTTAAGTAAAAATTTGCAAATAGATCATTGACCGATTGCAGGATACTTGCTTTCGCAATTAATTTTTTCTGTTTTCTAACTGCGGCACCAGTCTTGTGTAACATAAAAATTTGCAGGATTTAATCCTCTTTCAAACACTGAAATCTGATTTTGAATAGCTGTAGTGGTTGGGGAGATATAAGTAAAAATTTGCAAATAGGTCATTGTCCGATTCGCAGGATACTTGCTTTCGCAATTAATTTTTTCTGTTTTTAAACAACAGCACCAGTCTTTTTTGACATCAGAATATGCTGGATTTAATTCTCTTCGAAACACTGAAATCTGATTTTGAATAGCTGTAGCTGTTTGGGAGATATAAGTAAAAATTTGCAAATAGGTCATTGACCGATTCGCAGGATACTTGCTTTCGCAATTAATTTTTTCTGTTCTCTAACTGTGACACCATTCTTGTGTAACATAAAAATTTGCAGGATTTAATCCTCTTTCAAACACTGAAATAGGTCATTGACCGATTCGCAGGATACTTGCTTTCGCAATTATTTTTTTGTTTTCTAACTGCTACACCAGTCTTGTGTAACATAAAAATTGCGGGAGTTAATCCTCTTTCAAACACTGAAATCTGATTTTGAATAGCTGTAGCTGTTTAGGAGATATAAGTAAAAATTTGCAAMTAGGTCATTGATCGATTGCAGGATACTTGCTTTCGCAATTATTTTTTTCAGTTTTCAAACAACAGCACCAGACTTTTTTGCCATCAGAATATGCTGGATTTAATTCTCTTCGAAATACTGAAATCTGATTTTGAATAGCTGTAGCTGTTTGGGAGATATAAGTTAAAATTTGCAAATAGGTCATTGACCGATTCGCAGGATACTTGCTTTCACAATTAATTTTTTCCGTTTTCTAACTGCAACACCAGTCTTGTGTAACATAATAATTTGCAGGATTTAATCCTCTTTGAAACACTGAAATCTGATTTTGAATAGCTGTAGCTGTTTGGGAGATATAAGTAAAGATTTCCAAATAGGTCATTGACCGATTCGTAGGATACTTGCTTTCGGAATTAATTTTTTCAGTTTTCAAACAACAGCACCAGTCTTTTTTGACATCAGAATATGCTGGATTTAATTCTCTTCAAAATACTGAAATCTGATTTTGAATAGCTGTAGCCGTTTGGGAGATATAAGTAAAAATTTGCAAATAGGTCATTGACCGATTCGCAGGATACTTGCTTTCGCAATTAATTTTTTCCGTTTTCTAACTGCGACACCAGTCTTGTGTAACATAAAAATTTGCAGGATTTAATCTTCTTTCAAACACTGAAATCTGATTTTGAATAGCTGTAGCTGTTTGGGAGATATAAGTAAAGATTTCCAAATAGGTCATTGACCGATTCGTAGGATACTTGCTTTCGGAATTAATTTTTTCAGTATTCCAACAACGACACCAGTCTTCTATAACATCAAAATTTGTAGGATTTAATTCTCTTTTCAAACACTGAAATCTGATTTGAATAGCTAATGCTGTTTAGGGATTACAAATAAAAATTTTCAAATTGGTTAGTGACTGATTTACAGGTTCTTGCTTTTGGAATTAATTTTTTCAGTTTTCAAACAAAGACACCAGTCTTGTTTGACACCAGCATTTGCAGGATTTAATCCTCTTTCAAACCACTGAAATCTGATTTTGAATAGCTGTAGCTGTTTGGGAGATATAAGTAAAGATTTCCAAATAGGTCATTGACCGATTCGTAGGATACTTGCTTTCGGAATTAATTTTTTTCAGTTTTCAAACAACAGCACCAGTCTTTTTTGACATCAGAATATGCTGGGTTTAATTCTCTTCAAWATACTGAAATCTGATTTTGAATAGCTGTAGCTGTTTGGGAGATATAAGTAACRATTTGCAGATAGGTCATTGACCGATTTGCAGGATACTTGCTTTCACAATTAATTTTATCAGTTTTCAAACAACAGCCCCAGTCTTTTTTGACATCAGAATTTGCTGGATTTAATTCTCTTCAAAATACTGAAACCTGATTTTGAATAGCTTTAGCTGTTTGGGAGATATAATTAAAAATTTGCAGATAGGTCATTGACCGATTCGCAGGATACTTGCTTTCGCAATTAATTTTTTTAGTTTTCAAACAACAGCACCAGTCTTTTTTGACATCAGAATATGCTGGATTTAATTCTCTTCGAAATACTGAAATCTGATTTTGAATAGCTGTAGCTGTTTGGGAGATATAAGTAAAAATTTGCAAATAGGTCATTGACCGATTCGCAGGATACTTGCTTTCGCAATTAATTTTTTCCGTTTTCTAATTGCGACACCAGTCTTGTGTAACATAAAAATTTGCAGGATTTAATCCTCTTTCAAACACTGATATCTGATTTTGAATAGCTGTAGCTGTTTGGGGAGATATAAGTAAGAATTTGCAAATATGTCATTGACCGATTCGCAGGATACTTGCTTTTGCAATTAATTTTTTCCGTTTTCTAACTGCGACACCTGTCTTGTGTAACATAAAAATTTGCAGGATTTAATCTTCTTTCAAACACTGAAATCTGATTTTGAATAGCTGTAGCTGTTTGGGAGATATAAGTAAAGATTTCCAAATAGGTCATTTACCGATTCGTAGGATACTTGCTTTCGGAATTAATTTTTTCAGTTTTCAAACAACAGCACCAGTCTTTTTTTGACATCAGAATGTGCTGGATTTAATTCTCTTCAAAATACTGAAATCTGATTTAGAATAGCTTTAGCTGTTTGGGAGATATAAGTAAAAATTTGTAGATAGGTCATTGACCGAATCGCAGGATACTTGCTTTCGCAATTAATTTTTTCAGTTTTCAAACAACAGCACCAGTCTTTTTTGACATCAGCATATGCTGGATTTAATTCTCTTCAAAATACTGAAATCTGATTTTGAATAGCTGTAGCTGTTTGGGAGATATAAGTAAAAATTTGCAAATAGGTCATTGACCGATTCGCAGGATACTTGCTTTCGCAATTAATTTTTTCAATTTTCAAACAACAGTACCAGTCTTTTTTGACATCAGAATATGCTGGATATAATTCTCTTCGAAATACTGAAATCTGATTTTGAATAGCTGGAGCTGTTTGGGAGATATAAGTAAAAATTTGCAGATAGGTCATTGACCGATTTGCAGGATACTTGCTTTCACAATTAATTTCTTCAGTTTTCAAACAACAGCACCAGTTTTTTTGACATCAGAGTATGCTGGATTTACTTCTCTTCGAAATACTGAAATTTGATTTTGAACAGCTGTAGCTGTTTGGGAGATATAAGTAATAATTTGCAGATAGTTCATTGACGGATTCGCAGGATACTTGCTTTCGCAATTAATTTTTTCAGTTTTCAAACAACAGCACCAGTCTTTTTTGACATCAGAATATGCTGGATTTAATTCTCTTCGAAATACTGAAATCTGATTTGGAATAGCTGTAGCTTGGTTGGGAGATATAAGTAAAAATTTGCAGATAGGTCATTGACGGATTCGCAGGATACTTGCTTTCGCAATTAATTTTTTCAGTTTTCAAACAACAGCACCAGTCTTTTTTGACATCAGAATATGCTGGATTTAATTCTCTTCGAAATACTGAAATCTGATATTGAATAGCTGWAGCTGTTTGGGAGATATAAGTAAAAATTTGCAGATAGGTTATTGACCGATTTGCAGGATACTTGCTTTCACAATTAATTTTTTCAGTTTTCAAACAATAGCACCAGTCTTTTTTGACATCAGAATATGCTGGATTTAATTCTCTTCGAAATACTGAAATTTGATTTTGATAGCTGTAGCTGTTTGTGAGATATAAGTAAAAATTTGCAAATAGGTCAGTGACCGATGATTTGCAGGTATCTTGCTTTCAGAATTATTTTTTTCAGTTTTCAAATAACAACGGCAGTCTTTTTTGACACCAAAATTTGCTGGATTTAATTCTCTTCGAAATACTGAAATCTGATTTTGAATAGCTGTAGCTGTTTGGGAGATATAAGTAAAAATTTGCAGATAGGTCATTGACCGATTCGCAGGATACTTGCTTTCAGAATTAATTTTTTCAGTTTTCAAACGACAGCACCAATCTTTTTTGACACCAGTATATGCTGGATTTAATTCTCTTCAAAATACTGAAATCTGATTTTGAATAGCTGTAGCTGTTTGGGAGATATAAGTAAAACTTTGCAGATAGGTCATTGACCGATTTGCAGGATACTTGCTTCCACAATTAATTTTTTCAGTTTTCAAACAACAGCACCAGTCTTTTTTGACATCAGATTATGCTGGATTTAATTCTCTTCGAAATACTGAAATCTGATTTTGAATAGCTGTAGTTGTTTGAGAGATATAAGTAAAACTTTGCAAATAGGTCATTGACCGATTGCAGGATACTTGCTTTTGCAATTAATTTTTTCAGTTTTCAAACAACAGCACCAGTCTTTTTTGACATCAGAATATGCTGGATTTAATTCTCTTCGAAATACTGAAATCTGATTTTGAATAGCTGTAGTGGTTGGGGAGATATAAGTAAAAATTTGCAAATAGGTCATTGACCGATTTGCAGGATACTTGCTTCCACAATTAATTTTTTCAGTTTTAAAACAACAGAACGAGTCTTTTTTGACATCAGAATATGCTGGATTTAATTATCTTCGAAATACTGAAATCTCATTTTGAATAGCTGTAGCTGTTTGGGAGAATTTAAGTAAAAATTTGCAAATAGATCATTGACCGATTGCAGGATACTTGCTTTCGCAATTAATTTTTTCTGTTTTCTAACTGCGGCACCAGTCTTGTGTAACATAAAAATTTGCAGGATTTAATCCTCTTTCAAACACTGAAATCTGATTTTGAATAGCTGTAGTGGTTGGGGAGATATAAGTAAAAATTTGCAAATAGGTCATTGTCCGATTCGCAGGATACTTGCTTTCGCAATTAATTTTTTCTGTTTTTAAACAACAGCACCAGTCTTTTTTGACATCAGAATATGCTGGATTTAATTCTCTTCGAAATACTGAAATCTGATTTTGAATAGCTGTAGCTGTTTGGGAGATATAAGTAAAAATTTGCAAATAGGTCATTGACCGATTCGCAGGATACTTGCTTTCGCAATTAATTTTTTCTGTTTTCTAACTGCGACACCATTCTTGTGTAACATAAAAATTTGCAGGATTTAATCCTCTTTCAAACACTGAAATAGGTCATTGACCGATTCGCAGGATACTTGCTTTCGCAATTATTTTTTTGTTTTCTAACTGCTACACCAGTCTTGTGTAACATAAAAATTGCGGGAGTTAATCCTCTTTCAAACACTGAAATCTGATTTTGAATAGCTGTAGCTGTTTAGGAGATATAAGTAAAAATTTGCAAATAGGTCATTGATCGATTGCAGGATACTTGCTTTCACAATTATTTTTTTCAGTTTTCAAACAACAGCACCAGTCTTTTTTGACATCAGAATATACTGGATTTAATTCTCATTGAAATACTGAAATCTGATTTAGAATAGCTGTAGTGGTTGGGGAGATATAAGTAAAAATTTGCAAATAGGTCATTGACCGATTCGCACGATAGTTGCTTTCACACTTAATTTTTTCAGTTTTAAAACAACAGAACCAGTCTATTTTGACATCAGAATATGCTGGATTTAATTCTCTTTGAAATACTGAAATCTGATTTTGAATAGCTGTAGCTGTTTGGGAGATATAAGTAAAAATTTGCAAATAGGTCATTGACCGATTCGCAGGATACTTGCTTTCGCAATTAATTTTTTCTGTTTTCTAACTGCGACACCAGTCTTGTGTAACATAAAAATTTGCAGGATTTAATCCACTTTCAAACACTGAAATCTGATTTTGAATAGCTGTAGCTGTTTAGGATATGTAAGTATAAATTTGCAAATAGGTCATTGACCGATTGCAGGATATTTGCTTTCGCAATTAATTTTTTAATCTTCAAACAACAGCACCGGTCTTTTTTGACATCAGAATATGCTGGATTTCATTCTCTTCGAAATACTGAAATCTGATTATGAATAGCTTTAGCTGTTTGGGAGATATAAGTAAAAATTTGTAAATAGGTCAGTGACCGATTTCAGGTTTCTTGCTTTCAGAATTAATTTTTTCAGTTTTTAAATAACAACGGCAGTCTCTTTTGACATCAAAATTTGCAGTATTTAGTTCTCTTTCAGATACAGAAATCTGATTTTGAAGAGCTGTTGGTGTTTGGGTATTATAAATAAAAATGTGCGCACAGGTCAGTGTCTGATTAGGAGGCAATCGGTTTTGCGGATTACTTTTTAATATTTTTAAATGTTTAAACCATCTGTTCCTTTTTATTAATTCTAAGGCAAGGTTTGCCTCAAGAACATCTGCTTTTGATTTCTTAATTTTCCAAAATTAGAATCTAAACATGTTAAGCAGCAAAAGGTTTGATTAAAAGTTTATCAAATACTGAAATCAAATTTTGACAGGCCAAATTTATCAGAAAGAATTTCGGCTGTGCCGTGGTGTTATCCTCTCACAAAGATTAGGCAGATCCTGAGGGATGGTCTTTCATTATTGCAATTGTAGATGATAGCAAACTATAGTTGTGATTATAAAGTATTATGTGATATGATTATAATTATTTGGTGTGTAAAGTGTCAGTAAAATCTTTGTATTATTAACACTAAAATGAATCTCTCTATTACATTTCATACTAGATCTTACTGTAATAATTACTTTTATAATACCTTTAGCCTGCTTTACATATCACAGTTTTCATTATTTGATAGAGCATACAATACTGTACCCTTTGTTTAGTCTTTATGGGCCATCAAATTATAAATTAAGGATTGTGTAGATCGTTTAAATAATATTTCAATTTGATCATATTGATCAATTGACAAATTCAAAAACAGTTTTCAATATTTGATAGAGCATAAAATACTTCTATTGGTTCTGTATGTCACACATGAATGAAGACATGTGAAAATACGATATAATACGGTAATAAAAAGGCCCAAGCATTATTTTTGTTTGTGTATTTCCGATTCTTTGACAAAAAGGCAGATATTTGTCCCAGTTTAATACATTTCTTAAATAATCGAAAGCTGAAAACCTAGTACTTTATTCAAACATTATTTGCCGGTGTCAAGAAGGTTAGATTGAGGTAGCTAGGAATCGATCCAATCTATATACCATGCCATGCCATGCCATCTATACGTAAATCAAGGTAATACGCATGTCGATAATAAAAACTTCTGTAATTGCGACATCTATCCATATTTGTTTGAACCGTTTGTTCACGAAATTCACAGGATTGACACCATTGATACGGCGGCACCACCGTTGTCGTTATCGTAATATTAGTTGCTAATTGTTACGCAGTAATTATGTGGACGGTACTTGTTGATTTGTTTGATATTGTGTAAGTAATAATTTTTAACCCCAAGAACATAGCATAAGGTCTTTATTTATTATGCTTTGCACTCGTGTATTTCTTGGCAGTTGTTCTTAAAATATGATTTAAGAATGTGTAGGTTATGTGTCCAATGTTCCTCTTTACATTTTAAATACTTCTAAAACTAATGCTTTTTTTTTTTGTAATGTAGTCTGGCAACTAAAGAAGCACATTCATCCACCTGTTTTGGTATGGGCAGCTAGGATTATTTGCAACCATCGTTGGCTGTGCATCATCTCCTAAATATAAGGTGAGTTTAAACATTTCATGCCTATTGTATTGAACAGGATGATCACCGGCTGTATTGCATAGTGAAACTGTTTAGCCCCTACACACGGTGTTGCTTTAGTGTTTACCAGCACAGTGCTTGTGTTGATTCCTAAAGTACCGTTAAAGMAGTAATAATCGGATAGCTCTGACATCGTGTTCTAATCGAAMGATAATGGGCTCTCTTAAAGAAAACGGATCAAGTAMACGGGTGTTGCTTATTGTCWTTGTGAATATACGTCACAGTGATGTTGCAACTTTTTAATATAAAACTGACAGGAAGTTGCGTTGTGTATTTTTATGCACATATAAATGAGGAAGGAATCATTTTCTGGGAATGAATCCTGCCCATGTCTAATAACAATGCTGCGGTAGTTCATAGTCACAATATGTCACTGTTATATTTAGATTTCTATACAGTTTTAGTTGTGCAATTTATCATTTAAATATAATTTTTTGGTCATTATGGTGCGTTACACTCTTAAATACTTGTTTGTTATGCCAAAAAGTTGCATTTGATGTACACATCTATCATAGGAGGTTAGTTTTTTTATATGGTTTCTTTATGTTTATGTGAAATTTTTCCTGAATCTTGGTGGACTTTTACTCGGGATTTTCCGTAGAGCTCAAAACTAGAGATGTTGGTATACTTTGAGATCCATAATCCATTAATAATAAATAATAATGATAATAATAATATCTATTGAGTATGAAAAACAAATACACTCAGAAGAACAATGGCATCAGCAATGCTCTGGTTTACAGTCATATCCCAATACTAGCTGTTACAATATTATTTCTGTGTCTTAATAAGCAACTTTGGTTGTTTCGACAGGAAGGAGCCTCATCCGAAGGAGGACAGAGATCCGAAGAGAGTGTCTCCATTTTCGAAGATGTCGAGTAGAGACGAAGGCGACGGACGCAGATTGCTGACCCCACCTGTTCCAGGCGCACATCACAGGTTACAGCAGACGGAGAAACAGACGTCCTCAAGACATTTCTTTGGTTAGTGTTATTTAGTACCTCGCTTTTTCTAACAGTTTGTAATTTTGAAATACCACCCTAGAATAGAAGGGTTGATTTGTTGTTTTTTCACCTCGAAAGTTGACGGTCTCCGATTACGCTAAATTTATGTTAATTTACTAATGTGAACCTGCTGCATTTCGAAGTGGTGTCAGTTCATCTCTAACTTCAACGGTTTGTCTCAAAAGTGCCCTAGAGGAGAAGGGTCGATTTGCGAAAAATAAATTTCCTGATGTCCTAGCTCATATTCTGACCGCATTTTTTGAATCTGCAGCTCAATATACATCAGTATGCCGATTTTGAGCCAAAAATAATTTCCACCGAAAACTGCGAAAAAGCAAAGGCTTAACCCCTTTGTTGTTTTTTCACCTCGAAACTTGACGGTCTCCGATTACGCTAATTTTATGTTAATTTACTAATGTGGACCTGCTGCATTTCGGGGTGGTGTCAGTTCATCTCTAGCTGCAACGGTTTGTCTCAAAAGTGCCCTAGAGTAAAAGGATCGCTTTGCGAAAAATAAATTTCCTGATGTCCTAGCTCATTTCTGACTGCATTTTTGGAATCCGCAGCTCAAAATACATCAGTATGCCGATTTTGAGTCAAAAATAATTTCCACCGTAAACTGCGAAAAAGCAAAGGCTTTATGTTTATGTGAATTTTTTCTTGAATCGTGGTGGACGATTGTTTTACCCAGGATTTTCCGTAGTGCTTGAAACTGGAGATGTCGGTATACTTTGAGATCCATAGTCCATTAATAATAAATAATAATGATAATAATATTATTTATTGAGTATGAAAAACTAATACACTCAGAAGAACAATGACATCAGCAATGCTGGTTTACAGTCATACCCCAATACTAGTTAATAACAACAAATCGGTACACCGGATGATACTACATAGCTAGCTCTTAACTATATTCTCATTTTACTAGCAATTGAAGACCATCTGCGTATAAATATATGCAGATGATCTTCAATTGCTAATATCCTCAGAAATAAGCTAGGGAGTTTGGAAAACCTTGTCTGATTTTTTTGTCTGTAAAACAGTTGTCTGATATAAAATATTAATGTTACGATAATATTTCTGTGTCCTAATAAGCAACTTTGGCTGTTTCGACAGGAAGGAGCCGCATCCGAAGAGAATGTCTCCGTTTTCGAAGATGTCGAGTAGAGACGAAGGCGACGGACGCAAATTGCTGACCCCACCTGTTCCAGGCGCACATCACAGGTTATAGCAGACGGAGAAACAGACGTCCTCAAGACATTTGTTTGGTTAGTGTTATTTAGAACCTCGCTTTATCAAACAGTTTATAATTTTGAAATGCCACCAGAAATACTCGAGTGAGATTTTTTCATGTCATATTAAAAACAAATTTATAATTTAGGGGTTTTCAAGTGTTTAAACATTTGTTCGTCAGTTATGCATAAACTGTAAAAAATTTATAATCAGTACTTGGTTCGCAGCACCCTTCAAAGCTTTGTATTGCACAATTTTCTTTAATTCTTATGAATTCTCCCTTATCTTATAATTATCTTTTAATAACTGTAGTCATTCATAAGTGGTCATGTCATTTATATCAGTGTACTCTATTCGCACATCAAGTGTACAGAATATCCCCCCGGCGCACTGTGAGAAAAGTAGGAGGGAATGTTCGACACGCCACGACAATTTTTGGGATACGCCTCCTTCGGGGGGACATTTCTGAACTTTGGAGTCTCCGTCAGGGGTTCGCCCCATTGGGAGAGGGATAGGGATGTCCTTGGATAAGGTCCTACTGAACCTCTGAAAATCAAACTTTGCTCTTGGGGTCCGTTCTGCACACAATMTTTCCCCTTTTTTTTTGCTAACAGTGCAATACTGATTTCAATTCGCATTAGTCCCATTTTTATATTGGAGTTTTTTAATGAAGCCTAGAGTCCCCCCACATGAAGGGTGCTGTGAAATTTCTGTTGTTTTCGTGAGAAATTTTTTTTAGTTTAAATGCATAATTGATTGTAGTCAGACGAATAGTAATCTTATTTTTATAAAGGATTTCTGATGGTAATTTTGAAATGCCATACTCAAGTAGGACTTTATTGTAACACATTTCACACAAATTTAAAACTTTTAGTAGTTTCCAATCAAAATATTGTAAGTTAGATTCCATTCAATGGTCGTTGCAACAGATTTTCACTCACTCACAGCAGTAAGGTTATCGAGAAGGATCCGTGAGGTTCGATCAACCCCGAAGTTAACGAACACACCTATCCCCGTTCCCAGTTAAACCGGGATGCCTACAGATCGTGACCTCGTTGACCCGGCGCAATTGCATACTGAGGGTGCTTTGTTAGCTGCAGAGGCAGGATTGTTGGGGTCTCCCGTTTCCTTTCAAGTCCCACCGTTCGTAATTAGGGGTTGGTTTGGAAACTGCAGCCAGTTCGGCTCGATAATTTTACTGCTTCTTTTGTAAAATGTCCCATATGTTGCACCAATCATTGCAGACATATTTTTGATTCATTATACATTTGTATTTTGTATTTTTTTGACATTAATAGACCCACAAATTGTATTTTTGCAATATAAATTGTCTGTTTACCTTTCTTTTAGTAGTTTATTGTACATTTTATTAATTTTTGTATTAAATGATGTGTAACAATTATTATAACTGTTTTTTCTTTATAAATAAACATTATAGAATGCTATAAGTTGATTTATTTTTAGTAAGAATTGATAATTTTATCATTATTTTTAGTAAAAATTGATAATTTTAACCAAATTGGTAATAAAATCGTTGCATATCTATGTAGTTCAGAAAAATCTCAATAGATGGCGCCACTTGTCGGGTGGTACTGGCCATCTATCGGTAATTTTTCGAACTAATACCTACATACCTCCTAATATGCGCTGCTGCGCTCCTGATACATGGAAATTTCCACTTAAAATTAATTTTTGTGCTCCTGATACCTCCTAGCAGTTTGAAAAATTCCCGATAGAGGCGTCACTTGTCGGGTGGTACTGGCCATCTATCGGAAATTTTTCGAACTAATACCTCCATACCCTCTTTTACTCCTGTGATCCTGATACAAAATCCGAAAATTTCGCGATTTCTTAACGAAAATTCGGATTTTGTATCAGGATCACAGGAGTAAAAGAGGGTATGGAGGTATTAGTTCGAAAAATTTCCGATAGATGGCCAGTACCACCCGACAAGTGGCGCCTCTGTCGGAAATTTTTCGAACTAATACCCACATATCCTCTGTTACTCCTGTGATCCTGATACAAAATCCGAATTTTCGTCAAAAATCTCGAAATTTTCGGATTTTGTATCAGGATCACAGGAGTAACAGAGGGTATGTAGGTATTAGTTCGAAAAATTTCCGATAGATGGCCAGTACCACCCGACAAGTGGCGCCTCTATCGGGAATTTTTCGAACTTCTAGGAGGTATCGGGAGCATAAAAATTAATTTTAAGTGGAAAATTCCATSTATCAGGAGCCCAGCAGCACATATTAGGAGGTATGTAGGTATTAGTTCGAAAAATTCCCGATAGATGGCCAGTACCACCCGACAAGTGGCGCCATCTATTGAG
This sequence comes from Rhyzopertha dominica, assembly GCA_025024175.1. NCBI lineage: Eukaryota > Metazoa > Arthropoda > Insecta > Coleoptera > Bostrichidae > Rhyzopertha > Rhyzopertha dominica. Next base: position 52,367 of record QCXZ01000009.1, on the reverse strand, counting down.
ATTTTTCTGAACTACATATATTACAGAAAGCTGCAACGATTTCATTACCAATTTCGTTAAAATTATCAATTTTTTGCTCAAAATAAAACAACTTGTAGGTGTAAAACTGTTTATTTATAAAGAAAAAGCAGTTATAATCATTGTTACACATCATTTAATACAAAAATTAATAAAATGTACAATAAAATACTAAAAGAAAGGTAAACAGACAATTTATATTGCAAAAATACAGTTTGTGGGTCTATTAATGTCAAAAAAATACAAAATACAAATGTATAATGAATCAAAAATATGTCTGCAATGATTGGTGCAACATATATGGCATTTTACAAAAGAAGCAGTAAAATTATCGAGCCGAACTGGCTGCAGTTTCCAAACCAACTCCTAATTACGAACGGTGGGACTTGAAAGGAAACGGGAGACCCCAACAATCCTGCCKCTGCAGCTAACAAAGCACCCTCAGTATGCAATTGCGCCAGGTCAACGAGGTCACGATCTGTAGGCATCCCGGTTTAACTGGGAACGTGGATAGGTGTGTTCGTTAACTTCGGGGTTGATCGAACCTCACGGATCCTTCTCGATAACCTTACTGCTGTGAGTGAGTGAAAATCTGTTGCAACGACCATTGAATCGAATCTAACTTACAAAATTTTGATTGGAAACCACTAAAAGTTTTAAATTTGTGTGAAATGTGCTACAATAAAGTCCTACTTGAGTATGGTATTTCAAAATTACCATCAGAAATCCTTTATAAAAATAAGATTACTATCTGATTACAATCAATTATGCATTTAAACTAAAAGAAAAAAAAATTTGTCACGAAAACAACGGAAATTTCACAGCACCATTCATGCTTCATTAAAAAACTCCAATACAAAAATGAGACTAATGTGAATTGAAATCAGTATTGCACTGTTAGCAAGAAGAAAGGGGAAATATTGTGTGCAGAACGGACCCCAAGAGCAAAGTTTGATTTTCAGAGGTTCAGTAGGACCTTATCCAAGGACATCCCTATCCCTCTCCCAATGGGGCGAACCCCTGACGGAGACTCCAAAGTTCAGAAATGTCCCCCCGAAGGAGGCGTATCCCAAAAATTGTCGTGGCGTGTCGAACATTCCCTCTTACTTTTCTCACAGTGCGCTGGGGGGATATTCTGTACACTTGATGTGCGAATAGAGCACACTGATATAAATGACATGACCGCTTATGAATGACTGTAGAGTTATTAAAAGATAATTGTAAGATAAGGGAGAATTCATAAGAATTAAAGAAAATTGTGCAATACAAAGCTTTGAAGGGTGCTGCGAACCAAGTACTGATTATAAATTTATTATAGTTTATGCATAACTGAAAAACAAATGTGTAAACACTTGAAAACCCCTAAATTATAAATTTGTTTTTAATATGACATGAAAAAATCTCACTCAAGTATTTCTGGTGGTATTTCGAAATTACAAACTGTTTAAAAAAGCGAGGTTCTAAATAACACTAACCAAAGAAATGTTCTTGAGGACGTCTGTTTCTCCGTCTGTGATGTGCACCTGGAGTCAGCAATCCGCGTCCGTCGCTCTTCGGATCTCTGCCCTCCTTCGGATGCAGCTCCTTCCTGTCGAAACAACCAAATTTGCTTATTAGGACACAGATATATTATCGTAACATTAAAATTTTATATCAGACAACTGCTTTACAGACAAAAAAATCTGAAAAAGATTTTCCAAACTCTCTAGCTTATTTCTGAGGACACTGACACCACTCCGAAATGCAGCAGGTCCACATTAGTAAATTAACATAAAATTAGCGTAATCAGAGACCATCAAGTTTCGAGGTGAAAAAACAAGAAAGGGGTTAGCCTTTGCTTTTTCACAGTTTTCGGTGGAAATTATTTTTGGCTCAAAATCAGCATACTGATGTATTTTGAGCTGCAGATTCCAAAAATACAGTCAGAAATGAGCTAGGACATCCGGAAATTTATTTTTCGCAAATCCACCCTTCTCCTCTAGGGCACTTTTAAGACAAACCGTTGCAGCTAGAGATGAACTGACACCACCCCGAAATGCAGCAGGTCCAYATTAGTAAATTAACATAAAATTAGCATAATCGGAGACCGTCAAGTTTCGAGGTGAAAAAACAACAAAGGGGTCGTTAGCCTTTGCTTTTTCGCAGTTTTCGGTGGAAATTATTTTTGACTCAAAATCGGCATACTGATGTATTTTGAGCTGCAGATTCCAAAAATGCAGTCTGAAATGAGCTAGGACATCCGGAAATTTATTTTTCGCAAATCGACCCTTCTCCTCTAGGGCACTTTTGAGACAAACCGTTGGAGCTAGAGATGAACTGACACCACCCCGAAATGCAGCAGGTCTACATTAGTAAATTAACATAAAATTAGCGTAATCGGAGACCATCAAGTTTCGAGGTGAAAAAACAACAAATCAACCCTTCTATTCTAGGGTGGTATTTCAAAATTACAAACTGTTTGAAAAAGCGAGGTACTAAATAACACTAACCAAAGAAATGTCTTGAGGACGTCTGTTTCTCCGTCTGCTGTAACCTGTGATGTGCGCCTGGAACAGGTGGGGTCAGCAATCTGCGTCCGTCGCCTTCGTCTCTACTCGACATCTTCGAAAATGGAGACACTCTCTTCGGATCTCTGTCCTCCTTCGGATGAGGCTCCTTCCTGTCGAAACAACCAAAGTTGCTTATTAAGACACAGAAATAATATTGTAACAGCTAGTATTGGGATATGACTGTAAACCAGAGCATTGCTGATGCCATTGTTCTTCTGAGTGTATTTGTTTTTTATACTCAATAAATAATATTATTATCATTATTATTTATTATTAATGGATTATGGATCTCAAAGTATACCAACATCTCTAGTTTTGAGCTCTACGGAAAATCCCGAGTAAAAGTCCACCAAGATTCAGGAAAAATTTCACATAAACATAAAGAAACCATATAAAAAAACTAACCTCCTATGGTAGATGTGTACATCAAATGCAACTTTTTGGCATAACAAACAAGTATTTAAGAGTGTAACGCACCATAATGACCAAAAAATTATATTTAAATGAYAAATTGCACAATTAAAACTGTATAGAAATCTAAATATAACAGTGACATATTGTGACTATGAACTACCGCAGCATTGTTATTAGACATGGGCAGGATTCATTCCCAGAAAATGATTCCTTCCTCATTTATATGTGCATAAAAATACACAACGCAACTTCCTGTCAGTTTTATATTAAAAAGTTGCAACATCACTGTGACGTATATTCACAATGACAATAAGCAACACCCGTTTACTTGATCCGTTTTCTTTAAGAGAGCCCATTATCTTTCGATTAGAACACGATGTCAGAGCTATCCGATTATTACTTCTTTAACGGTACTTTAGGAATCAATACAAGCACTGTGCTGGTAAACACTAAAGCAACACCGTGTGTAGGGGCTAAGCAGTTTCACTATGCAATACAGCCGGTGATCATCCTGTTCAATACAATAGGCATGAAATGTTTAAACTCACCTTATATTTAGGAGATGATGCACAGCCAACGATGGTTGCAAATAATCCTAGCTGCCCATACCAAAACAGGTGGATGAATGTGCTTCTTTAGTTGCCAGACTATATTAAAAAAAAAGAAAAAGTATTAGTTTTAGAAGTATTTAAAACGTAAAGTGGAACATCGCACACATAACCTACATATTTTTAAAACGAATTTTAAGAACAACTGCCACGAAATTCACGAATGCAAAGCTTAATAAATAAAGACCTTATGCTTTGTTCTTGGAGTTAAAAATTATTACTTACACAATATCAAACAAATCAACAAGTACCATCCACATAATTACTGCGTAACAATTAGCAAATAATATTACGAAAACGACAACGGTGGTGCCGCCGTATCAATGGTGTCAATCCTGTGAACTTCGTGAACAAGCGGTTCAAACAAATATGGATAGATGTCGCAATTACAGAAGTTTTTATTACCGACATGCGCATTACCTTGTTTTACGTATAGATGGCAGGACAAACGCAACTTTCTAATATTCAGGTTCGATTCCTAGCTAGCTGAATTTAATCTTCTTGACATCGGCAAATAAAGTTTGAATAAAGTACTAGGTTTTCAGCTTTCGATTATTCAAGAAATGTATTAAACTGGGACAAATACCTGCCTTTTTGTCAAAGAATAGGAAATAGACAAACAAAAATAATGCTTGGGCCTTTTTATTACCGTATTATATCATATTTTCACATGTCTTCATTTATGTGTGACATACAGAACCAATAGAAGTATTTTATGCTCTATCAAATATTGAAAACTGTTTTTGAATGTGTCAATTAGATATCAAAAAAATGGAGCAAAACCTATGATCAAATTGAAATATTATTTAAACGATCTACACATTCCTTAATTTATAATTTGATGGCCATAAAGACTAAACAAAGGTTACAGTATTGTATGCTCTATCAAATAATGATGAAAACTGTGATATGTAAAGCCGGCTGAAGGTATTATAAAGGTAATTATTACAGTAAGATCTAGTATGAAATGTAATAGAGAGATTCATTTTAGTGTTAATAATACAAAGATTTTACTGACACTTTACACACCAAATAATTATAATCATATCACATAATACTTTATAATCACAACTATAGTTTGCTATCATCTACAATTGCAATAATGAAAGACCATCCCTCAGGATCTGCCTAATCTTTGTGAGAGGATAACACCACGGCACAGCCAAAATTCTTTCTGATAAATTTGGCCTCACAAAATTTGATTTCAGTATTTGAKAAACTTTTAATCATACCTTTTGCTGCTTAACATGTTTAGATTCTAATTTTGGAAAATTAAGAAATCAAAAGCAGATGTTCTTGAGGCAAACTTTGGCTTAGAATTAATAAAAAGGAACAGATGGTTTAAACATTTGAAAATATTAAAAAGTAATCCGCAAAACCGATTGCCTGCTAATCAGACACTTACCTGTGCGCACATTTTTATTTATAATACCCAAACACCAACAGCTTTTCAAAATCAGATTTCTGTATCTGAAAGAGAACTAAATACTGCAAATTTTGATGTCAAAAAAGACTGCCGTTTTTATTTGAAAACTGAAAAAATGAATTCTGAAAGCAAGAAACCTGAAATCGGTCACTGATCTATTTGCAAATTTTTACTTATATCTCGCAAACAGCTACAGCTATTCAAAATCAGATTTCAGTATTTCGAAGAGAATTAAATCCAGCATATTCTGATGTCAAAAAAGACTGGTGCTGTTGTTTAAAAACTGAAAAAATTAATTCTGAAAGCAAGAAACCTGCAAATCATCGGTCAGTGACCTATTTGCAAATTTTTACTTATATCTCCCAAAAAGCTACAGCTATTCAAAAACAGATTTCAGTATTTTGAAGAGAATTATATCCAGCATATTTTGATGTCAAAAAAGACTGGTACTGTTGTTTGAAATCTGAAAAAATTAATTGCGAAAGCAAGTATCCTGCGAATCGGTCAATGACCTATTTGCAAATTTTTACATATATCTCCCAAACAGCTACAGCTATTCAAAATCAGATTTCAGTATTTCGAAGAGAATTAAATCCAGCATATTCTGATGTCAAAAAAGACTGATCCTGTTGTTTGATAACTGAAAAAATTAATTGCGAAAGCAAGTATCCTGCGAATCGGTCAATGACCTATTTGCAAATTTTTACTTATATCTCCCAAACAGCTACAGCTATTCAAAATCAGATTTCAGTATTTCGAAGAGAATTAAATCCAGCATATTCTGATGTCAAAAAAGACTGATCCTGTTGTTTGATAACTGAAAAAATTAATTGCGAAAGCAAGTATCCTGCGAATCGGTCAATGACCTATTTGCAAATTTTTACTTATATCTCCCAAACAGCTACAGCTATTCAAAATCAGATTTCAGTGTTTGAAAGAGAATTAAATCCTGCAAATTCTGGTGTCAAACAAGACTGGTGTCTTTGTTTGAAAACTGAAAAAATTAATTCCAAAAGCAAAGAACCTGTAAATCAGTCACTAACCAATTTGAAAATTTTTATTTGTAATCCCTAAACAGCATTAGCTATTCAAAATCAGATTTCAGTGTTTGAAAGAGAATTAAATCCTACAAATTTTGATGTTATAGAAGACTGGTGTCGTTGTTGGAATACTGAAAAAATTAATTCCGAAAGCAAGTATCCTACGAATCGGTCAATGACCTATTTGGAAATCTTTACTTATATCTCCCAAACAGCTACAGCTATTCAAAATCAGATTTCAGTGTTTGAAAGAGGATTAAATCCTGCAAATTTTTATGTTACACAAGATTGGTGTTGCAGTTAGAAAACGGAAAAAATTAATTGAGAAAGCAAGTATCCTGCGAATCGGTCAATGACCTATTTGCAAATTTTTACTTATATCTCCCAAACAGCTACAGCTATTCTAAATCAGATTTCAGTATTTCGAAGAGAATTAAATCCAGCAAATTTTGATGTCAAAAAAGACTGCCGTTGTTATTTGAAAACTGAAAAAAATAATTCTGAAAGCAAGATACCTGCAAATCATCGGTCACTGACCTATTTGCAAATTTTTACTTATATCTCACAAACAGCTACAGCTATCAAAATCAAATTTCAGTATTTCGAAGAGTATTAAATCCAGCATATTCTGATGTCAAAAAAGACTGGTGCTATTGTTTGAAAACTGAAAAAATTAATTGTGAAAGCAAGTATCCTGCAAATCGGTCAATAACCTATCTGCAAATTTTTACTTATATCTCCCAAACAGCTACAGCTATTCAAAATCAGATTTCAGTATTTCGAAGAGAATTAAATCCAGCATATTCTGATGTCAAAAAAGACTGGTGCTGTTGTTTGAAAACTGAAAAAATTAATTGCGAAAGCAAGTATCCTGCGAATCCGTCAATGACCTATCTGCAAATTTTTACTTATATCTCCCAAACAGCTACAGCTATTCCAAATCAGATTTCAGTATTTCGAAGAGAATTAAATCCAGCATATTCTGATGTCAAAAAAGACTGGTGCTGTTGTTTGAAAACTGAAAAAATTAATTGCGAAAGCAAGTATCCTGCGAATCCGTCAATGACCTATCTGCAAATTTTTACTTATATCTCCCAAACAGCTACAGCTGTTCAAAATCAAATTTCAGTATTTCGAAGAGAAGTAAATCCAGCATATTCTGATGTCAAAAAAACTGGTGCTGTTGTTTGAAAACTGAAGAAATTAATTGTGAAAGCAAGTATCCTGCAAATCGGTCAATGACCTATCTGCAAATTTTTACTTATATCTCCCAAACAGCTACAGCTATTCAAAATCAGATTTCAGTATTTCGAAGAGAATTATATCCAGCATATTCTGATGTCAAAAAAGACTGGTACTGTTGTTTGAAAATTGAAAAAATTAATTGCGAAAGCAAGTATCCTGCGAATCGGTCAATGACCTATTTGCAAATTTTTACTTATATCTCCCAAACAGCTACAGCTATTCAAAATCAGATTTCAGTATTTTGAAGAGAATTAAATCCAGCATATGCTGATGTCAAAAAAGACGGGTGCTGTTGTTTCAAAACTGAAAAAATTAATTGCGAAAGCAAGTATCCTGCGATTCGGTCAATGACCTATCTACAAATTTTTACTTATATCTCCCAAACAGCTAAAGCTATTCAAAATCAGATTTCAGTATTTTGAAGAGAATTAAATCCAGCATATTCTGATGTCAAAAAAGACTGGTGCTGTTGTTTGAAAACTAAAAAAATTAATTCCGAAAGCAAGTATCCTACGAATCGGTAAATGACCTATTTGGAAATCTTTACTTATATCTCCCAAACAGCTACAGCTATTCAAAATCAGATTTCAGTGTTTGAAAGAAGATTAAATCCTGCATTATTTTATGTTACACAAGACTGGTGTCGCAGTTAGAAAACGGAAAAAATTAATTGCAAAAGCAAGTATCCTGCGAATCGGTCAATGACATATTTGCAAATTCTTACTTATATCTCCCAAACAGCTACAGCTATTCAAAATCAGATATCAGTGTTTGAAAGGGGATTAAATCCTGCAAATTTTTATGTTACACAAGACTGGTGTCGCAATTAGAAAACGGAAAAAATTAATTGCGAAAGCAAGTATCCTGCGAATCGGTCAATGACCTATTTGCAAATTTTTACTTATATCTCCCAAACAGCTACAGCTATTCAAAATCAGATTTCAGTATTTCGAAGAGAATTAAATCCAGCATATTCTGATGTCAAAAAAGACTGGTGCTGTTGTTTGAAAACTGAAAAAATTAATTGCGAAAGCAAGTATCCTGCGAATCGGTCAATGACCTATCTGCAAATTTTTACTTATATCTCCCAAACAGCTACAGCTATTCAAAATCAGATTTCAGTATTTTGAAGAGAAATAAACCCAGCATATTCTGATGTCAAAAAAGACTGGTGYTGTTGTTTGAAAACTGAAAAAATTAATTGCGAAAGCAAGTATCCTGCGAATCGGTCAATGACCTATCTGCAAATTTTTACTTATATCTCCCAAACAGCTACAGCTATTCAAAATCAGATTTCAGTATTTCGAAGAGAATTAAATCCAGCATATTCTGATGTCAAAAAAGACTGGTGCTGTTGTTTGAAAACTGAAAAATTTAATTGCGAAAGCAAGTATCCTGCGAATCGGTCAATGACCTATTTGCAAATTTTTACTTATATCTCCCAAACAGCTACAGCTATTCAAAATCAGATTTCAGTATTTCGAAGAGAATTAAATCCAGCATATTCTGATGTCAAAAAAGACTGGTGCTGTTGTTTGAAAACTGAAAAAATTAATTGCGAAAGCAAGTATCCTGCGAATCGGTCAATGACCTATCTGCAAATTTTTACTTATATCGCCCAAACAGCTACAGCTATTCAAAATCAGGTTTCAGTATTTTGAAGAGAATTAAATCCAGCAAATTCTGATGTCAAAAAAGACTGGTGCTGTTGTTTGAAAACTGATAAAATTAATTGTGAAAGCAAGTATCCTGCAAATCGGTCAATGACCTATCTGCAAATTTTTACTTATATCTCCCAAACAGCTACAGCTATTCAAAATCAGATTTCAGTATATTGAAGAGAAATAAACCCAGCATATTCTGATGTCAAAAAAGACTGGTGCTGTTGTTTGAAAACTGAAAAAATTAATTCAGAAAGCAAGTATCCTACGAATCGGTCAATGACCTATTTGGAAATTTTTACTTATATCACACAAACAGCTACAGCTATCAAAATCAAATTTCAGTATTTCGAAGAGTATTAAATCCAGCATATTCTGATGTCAAAAAAGACTGGTGCTATTGTTTGAAAACTGAAAAAATTAATTGTGAAAGCAAGTATCCTGCAAATCGGTCAATAACCTATCTGCAAATTTTTACTTATATCTCCCAAACAGCTACAGCTATTCAAAATCAGATTTCAGTATTTCGAAGAGAATTAAATCCAGCATATTCTGATGTCAAAAAAGACTGGTGCTGTTGTTTGAAAACTGAAAAAATTAATTGCGAAAGCAAGTATCCTGCGAATCCGTCAATGACCTATCTGCAAATTTTTACTTATATCTCCCAAACAGCTACAGCTATTCCAAATCAGATTTCAGTATTTCGAAGAGAATTAAATCCAGCATATTCTGATGTCAAAAAAGACTGGTGCTGTTTTTTGAAAACTGAAAACATTAATTGCGAAAGCAAGTATCCTGCGAATCCGTCAATGACTTATCTGCAAATTTTTACTTATATCTCCCAAACAGCTACAGCTGTTCAAAATCAAATTTCAGTATTTCGAAGAGAAGTAAATCCAGCATATTCTGATGTCAAAAAAACTGGTGCTGTTGTTTGAAAACTGAAGAAATTAATTGTGAAAGCAAGTATCCTGCAAATCGGTCAATGACCTATCTGCAAATTTTTACTTATATCTCCCAAACAGCTACAGCTATTCAAAATCAGATTTCAGTATTTCGAAGAGAATTATATCCAGCATATTCTGATGTCAAAAAAGACTGGTACTGTTGTTTGAAAATTGAAAAAATTAATTGCGAAAGCAAGTATCCTGCGAATCGGTCAATGACCTATTTGCATATTTTTACTTATATCTCCCAAACAGCTACAGCTATTCAAAATCAGATTTCAGTATTTCGAAGAGAATTAAATCCAGCATATTCTGATGTCAAAAAAGACTGGTGCTGTTGTTTGAAAACTGAAAAAATTAATTGCGAAAGCAAGTATCCTGCGAATCGGTCAATGACCTATCTGCAAATTTTTACTTATATCGCCCAAACAGCTACAGCTATTCAAAATCAGGTTTCAGTATTTTGAAGAGAATTAAATCCAGCAAATTCTGATGTCAAAAAAGACTGGTGCTGTTGTTTGAAAACTGATAAAATTAATTGTGAAAGCAAGTATCCTGCAAATCGGTCAATGACCTATCTGCAAATTTTTACTTATATCTCCCAAACAGCTACAGCTATTCAAAATCAGATTTCAGTATATTGAAGAGAAATAAACCCAGCATATTCTGATGTCAAAAAAGACTGGTGCTGTTGTTTGAAAACTGAAAAAATTAATTCAGAAAGCAAGTATCCTACGAATCGGTCAATGACCTATTTGGAAATTTTTACTTATATCACACAAACAGCTACAGCTATCAAAATCAAATTTCAGTATTTCGAAGAGTATTAAATCCAGCATATTCTGATGTCAAAAAAGACTGGTGCTATTGTTTGAAAACTGAAAAAATTAATTGTGAAAGCAAGTATCCTGCAAATCGGTCAATAACCTATCTGCAAATTTTTACTTATATCTCCCAAACAGCTACAGCTATTCAAAATCAGATTTCAGTATTTCGAAGAGAATTAAATCCAGCATATTCTGATGTCAAAAAAGACTGGTGCTGTTGTTTGAAAACTGAAAAAATTAATTGCGAAAGCAAGTATCCTGCGAATCCGTCAATGACCTATCTGCAAATTTTTACTTATATCTCCCAAACAGCTACAGCTATTCCAAATCAGATTTCAGTATTTCGAAGAGAATTAAATCCAGCATATTCTGATGTCAAAAAAGACTGGTGCTGTTTTTTGAAAACTGAAAACATTAATTGCGAAAGCAAGTATCCTGCGAATCCGTCAATGACTTATCTGCAAATTTTTACTTATATCTCCCAAACAGCTACAGCTGTTCAAAATCAAATTTCAGTATTTCGAAGAGAAGTAAATCCAGCATATTCTGATGTCAAAAAAACTGGTGCTGTTGTTTGAAAACTGAAGAAATTAATTGTGAAAGCAAGTATCCTGCAAATCGGTCAATGACCTATCTGCAAATTTTTACTTATATCTCCCAAACAGCTACAGCTATTCAAAATCAGATTTCAGTATTTCGAAGAGAATTATATCCAGCATATTCTGATGTCAAAAAAGACTGGTACTGTTGTTTGAAAATTGAAAAAATTAATTGCGAAAGCAAGTATCCTGCGAATCGGTCAATGACCTATTTGCATATTTTTACTTATATCTCCCAAACAGCTACAGCTATTCAAAATCAGATTTCAGTATTTGGAAGAGAATTAAATCCAGCATATGCTGACGTCAAAAAAGACTGGTGCTGTTGTTTCAAAACTGAAAAAATTAATTGCGAAAGCAAGTATCCTGCGGTTCGGTCAATGACCTATCTACAAATTTTTACTTATATCTCCCAAACAGCTAAAGCTATTCAAAATCAGATTTCAGTATTTTGAAGAGAATTAACCCCAGCATATTCTGATGTCAAAAAAGACTGGTGCTGTTGTTTGAAAACTGAAAAAATTAATTCCGAAAGCAAGTATCCTACGAATCGGTCAATGACCTATTTGGAAAATTTTACTTATATCTCCCAAACAGCTACAGCTATTCAAAATCAGATTTCAGTGTTTGAAAGAGGATTAAATCCTGCAAATTCTGGTGTCAAACAAGACTGGTGTCTTTGTTTGAAAACTGAAAAAATTAATTCCAAAAGCAAAGAACCTGTAAATCGGTCACTGACCAATTTGCAAATTTTAACTTGCAATTCCTAAACTGTAATAGCTATTCAAAATCAAATTTCAGTGTTTAAAAGAGAATTAAATCCTACAAATTTTGATGTTACACAAGACTGGTGTCGTTGTTGGAATACTGAAAAAATTAATTCTGAAAGGAAGTATCCTGCGAATCGGTCACTGACCTATTTACAAATTTTTACTTATATCTCCCAAATAGCTACAGGTTTTCATAATCAGATTTCAGTGCTGTAAGGAGAATTAAATCTTGCAAATTTTGATGTTATACAAGACTGGTGTCGTTGCATGAAAACTGAAAAAATTAATTCCGAATCCAAGTAACATGCGAATCGGCCACTGACCTATTTGCAAATTTTTACTTATAATTCGCTAACAACAACAGGTATTCAAAATCAGAATTCACAGTTTGAAAGAGGACTAAATCCTGCAAATTTTGATGCTAAAGAAGACTGGTATTGTTGTTTGAAAACTGAAAAAAATACTTCCGAAAGCAAGTATCCTGAGAATCGGTCATTGACCTATTTACAAATTTTTACTTATATCTCCCAAATAGCTAGAGGTTTTCATAATCAGATTTAAGTACTGTAAAGACAAGTAAATCCTGCAAATTTTGATGTTATACAAGACTGGTGTCGTTGCATGAAAACTAAAATATTAATTCTAAAAGCAAGTAACGTGCGAATCGGTCACTGATGTATTTACAAATTTTTACTTATAATTCACTAAAAACAACAGCTATTCAAAATCAGTTTCCAGTGTTTGAAAGAGGAATAAATCTTGCAGATTTCAATGTATGAAAAGACTGGTGTTGTAATTAGAAAGTGGAAAAAATTAGTTCCGGAAACAAGTAACCTGCGAACCAGTCACTGACCTCTTTGTAAATCTTTATTATAATTCCCAAACAACAACAGCTATTCAAAATCAGAATTCACAGTTTGAAAGAGGATTAAATCCTGCAAATTTTAATGCTAAAGAAGACTGGTGTCATTGATAGAAATAGGAAAAAATTAATTCCTATAGCATGGAACCTGCAAATCGGTCACTCACCTATTTGCAAAACTTTACTTGTAGTGCCTAAACAGCAACACCTGTTCAAAATCAGATTTCAGTATATGAAAGAGGATTAAATGCTGCTAATTTTGAGGAACAAACGCAGAATTTTAAGTTCTATCAGACAGTGCAAAAAAGTACAGAATATCTCAATTGGTTTTGGAACTATTGGACAAAAACCTAAAACCCGACGCCTCCACCATTATTGAGAGTATTCTAATTTGGTCACTTCCGAAACGAATTTCTGCATTTAACGAACAACAGCAACAAAACTCGATTTTGAGCTCTATATTCTGATAATGTCCACAGAAATGAGTTAGAAAGTTCAGACAATCTTTTTCTGATTGTTTTTAACTATAAAACAGGAGTTTTACCACTAAAGACGACTATGGTTGTACACTTTGAATATAAAACTGCCGTTCAAGCATCAGACAATAAGCAACACCCGTTTACTTGATCCGTTTTCTTTAAGAGAGCCTATTATCTTCCGATTAGAACACGATGTCAGAGCTATCCGATTGTTACTTCTTTAATGGTACTTTAGGAATCAAAACAAGCACTGTGCTGGTAAACACTAAAGCAACACCGTGTGTAGGGGACTAAACGGTTTCACTATGCAATACAGCCGGTGATCATGCTGTTCAATACAATAGGCATAAAATGTTTAAACTCACCTTATATTTAGGAGATGATGCACAGCCAACGATGGTTGCAAATAATCCTAGCTGCCCATACCAAAACAGGTGGATGAATGTGCTTCTTTAGTTGCCAGACTATATTTAAAAAAAAAGAAAAAGTATTAGTTTTAGAAGTATTTAAAACGTAAAGTGGAACATCGCACATATAACCTACATATTTTTAAAACGAATTTTAAGAACAACTGCCACGAAATTCACGAATGCAAAGCTTAATAAATAAAGACCTTATGCTTTGTTCTTGGAGTTAAAAATTATTACTTACACAATATCAAACAAATCAACAAGTACCATCCACATAATTACTGCGTAACAATTAGCAACTAATATTACGAAAACGACAACGTTGGTGCCGCCGTATCAATGGTGTCAATCCTGTGAACTTCGTGAACAAGCGGTTCAAACAAATATGGATAGATGTCGCAATTACAGAAGTTTTTATTACCGACATGCGTATTACCTTGTTTTACGTATAGATGGCAGGACAAACGCAACTTTCTAATATTCAGGTTCGATTCCTAGCTAGCTGAATTTAATCTTCTTGACATCGGCAAATAAAGTTTGAATAAAGTACTAGGTTTTCAGCTTTCGATTATTCAAGAAATGTATTAAACTGGGACAAATACCTGCCTTTTTGTCAAAGAATAGGAAATAGACAAACAAAAATAATGCTTGGGCCTTTTTATTACCGTATTATATCATATTTTCACATGTCTTCATTTATGTGTGACATACAGAACCAATAGAAGTATTTTATGCTCTATCAAATATTGAAAACTGTTTTTGAATGTGTCAATTAGATATCAAAAAAATGGAGCACAACCTATGATCAAATTGAAATATTATTTAAACGATCTACACATTCCTTAATTTATAATTTGATGGCCATAAAGACTAAACAAAGGTTACAGTATTGTATGCTCTATCAAATAATGAAAACTGTGATATGTAAAGCCGGCTGAAGGTATTATAAAGGTAATTATTACAGTAAGATCTAGTATGAAATGTAATAGAGAAATTCATTTTAGTGTTAATAATACAAAGATTTTACTGACACTTTACACACCAAATAATTATAATCATATCACATAATACTTTATAATCACAACTATAGTTTGCTGTCATCTACAATTGCAATAATGAAAGACCATCCCTCAGGATCTGCCTAATCTTTGTGAGAGGATAACACCACGGCACAGCCGAAATTCTTTCTGATAAATTTGGCCTGTCAAAATTTGATTTCAGTATTTGATAAACTTTTAATCTAACCTTTTGCTGCTTAACATGTTTAGATTCTAATTTTGGAAAATTAAGAAACCAGAAGCAAATGCTCTTGAGGCAAACCTTGCCTTAGAATTAATAAAAAGGAACAGATGGTTTAAACATTTAAAAATATTAAAAAGTAATCCGCAAAACCGATTGCCTCCTAATCAGACACTGACCTGTGCGCACATTTTTATTTATAATACCCAAACACCAACAGCTCTTCAAAATCAGATTTCTGTATCTGAAAGAGAACTAAATACTGCAAATTTTGATGTCAAAAGAGACTGCCGTTGTTATTTAAAAACTGAAAAAATTAATTCTGAAAGCAAGAAACCTGAAATCGGTCACTGACCTATTTACAAATTTTTACTTATATCTCCCAAACAGCTAAAGCTATTCATAATCAGATTTCAGTATTTCGAAGAGAATGAAATCCAGCATATTCTGATGTCAAAAAAGACCGGTGCTGTTGTTTGAAGATTAAAAAATTAATTGCGAAAGCAAATATCCTGCAATCGGTCAATGACCTATTTGCAAATTTATACTTACATATCCTAAACAGCTACAGCTATTCAAAATCAGATTTCAGTGTTTGAAAGTGGATTAAATCCTGCAAATTTTTATGTTACACAAGACTGGTGTCGCAGTTAGAAAACAGAAAAAATTAATTGCGAAAGCAAGTATCCTGCGAATCGGTCAATGACCTATTTGCAAATTTTTACTTATATCTCCCAAACAGCTACAGCTATTCAAAATCAGATTTCAGTATTTCAAAGAGAATTAAATCCAGCATATTCTGATGTCAAAATAGACTGGTTCTGTTGTTTTAAAACTGAAAAAATTAAGTGTGAAAGCAACTATCGTGCGAATCGATCAATGACCTATTTGCAAATTTTTACTTATATCTCCCCAACCACTACAGCTATTCAAAATCAGATTTCAGTATTTCAAAGAGAATTAAATCCAGTATATTCTGATGTCAAAAAAGACTGGTGCTGTTGTTTGAAAACTGAAAAAAATAATTGTGAAAGCAAGTATCCTGCAATCGATCAATGACCTATTTGCAAATTTTTACTTATATCTCCTAAACAGCTACAGCTATTCAAAATCAGATTTCAGTGTTTGAAAGAGGATTAACTCCCGCAATTTTTATGTTACACAAGACTGGTGTAGCAGTTAGAAAACAAAAAAATAATTGCGAAAGCAAGTATCCTGCGAATCGGTCAATGACCTATTTCAGTGTTTGAAAGAGGATTAAATCCTGCAAATTTTTATGTTACACAAGAATGGTGTCGCAGTTAGAAAACAGAAAAAATTAATTGCGAAAGCAAGTATCCTGCGAATCGGTCAATGACCTATTTGCAAATTTTTACTTATATCTCCCAAACTGCTACAGCTGTTCAAAATCAGATTTCAGTATTTCGAAGAGAATTAAATCCAGCATATTCTGATGTCAAAAAAGACTGGTGCTGTTGTTTAAAAACAGAAAAAATTAATTGCGAAAGCAAGTATCCTGCGAATCGGACAATGACCTATTTGCAAATTTTTACTTATATCTCCCAAACAGCTACAGCTATTCAAAATCAGATTTCAGTATTTCGAAGAGAATTAAATCCAGCATATTCTGATGTCAAAAAAGACTGGTGCTGTTGTTTGAAAACTGAAAAAATTAATTGCGAAAGCAAGTATCCTGCGAATCGGTCAATGACCTATCTGCAAATTTTTACTTATATCTCCCAAACAGCTACAGCTATTCAAAATCAGATTTCAGTATTTTGAAGAGAAATAAACCCAGCATATTCTGATGTCAAAAAAGACTGGTGCTGTTGTTTGAAAACTGAAAAAATTAATTGCGAAAGCAAGTATCCTGCGAATCGGTCAATGACCTATCTGCAAATTTTTACTTATATCTCCCAAACAGCTACAGCTATTCAAAATCAGATTTCAGTATTTCGAAGAGAATTAAATCCAGCATATTCTGATGTCAAAAAAGACTGGTGCTGTTGTTTGAAAACTGAAAAAATTAATTGCGAAAGCAAGTATCCTGCGAATCGGTCAATGACCTATTTGCATATTTTTACTTATATCTCCCAAACAGCTACAGCTATTCAAAATCAGATTTCAGTATTTCGAAGAGAATTAAATCCAGCATATTCTGATGTCAAAAAAGACTGGTGCTGTTGTTTGAAAACTGAAAAAATTAATTGCGAAAGCAAGTATCCTGCGAATCGGTCAATGACCTATCTGCAAATTTTTACTTATATCGCCCAAACAGCTACAGCTATTCAAAATCAGGTTTCAGTATTTTGAAGAGAATTAAATCCAGCAAATTCTGATGTCAAAAAAGACTGGTGCTGTTGTTTGAAAACTGATAAAATTAATTGTGAAAGCAAGTATCCTGCAAATCGGTCAATGACCTATCTGCAAATTTTTACTTATATCTCCCAAACAGCTACAGCTATTCAAAATCAGATTTCAGTATTTGAAGAGAAATAAACCCAGCATATTCTGATGTCAAAAAAGACTGGTGCTGTTGTTTGAAAACTGAAAAAATTAATTCAGAAAGCAAGTATCCTACGAATCGGTCAATGACCTATTTGGAAATTTTTACTTATATCACACAAACAGCTACAGCTATCAAAATCAAATTTCAGTATTTCGAAGAGTATTAAATCCAGCATATTCTGATGTCAAAAAAGACTGGTGCTATTGTTTGAAAACTGAAAAAATTAATTGTGAAAGCAAGTATCCTGCAAATCGGTCAATAACCTATCTGCAAATTTTTACTTATATCTCCCAAACAGCTACAGCTATTCAAAATCAGATTTCAGTATTTCGAAGAGAATTAAATCCAGCATATTCTGATGTCAAAAAAGACTGGTGCTGTTGTTTGAAAACTGAAAAAATTAATTGCGAAAGCAAGTATCCTGCGAATCTGTCAATGACCTATCTGCAAATTTTTACTTATATCTCCAAAACAGCTACAGCTATTCCAAATCAGATTTCAGTATTTCGAAGAGAATTAAATCCAGCATATTCTGATGTCAAAAAAGACTGGTGCTGTTTTTTGAAAACTGAAAACATTAATTGCGAAAGCAAGTATCCTGCGAATCCGTCAATGACTTATCTGCAAATTTTTACTTATATCTCCCAAACAGCTACAGCTGTTCAAAATCAAATTTCAGTATTTCGAAGAGAAGTAAATCCAGCATATTCTGATGTCAAAAAAACTGGTGCTGTTGTTTGAAAACTGAAGAAATTAATTGTGAAAGCAAGTATCCTGCAAATCGGTCAATGACCTATCTGCAAATTTTTACTTATATCTCCCAAACAGCTACAGCTATTCAAAATCAGATTTCAGTATTTCGAAGAGAATTATATCCAGCATATTCTGATGTCAAAAAAGACTGGTACTGTTGTTTGAAAATTGAAAAAATTAATTGCGAAAGCAAGTATCCTGCGAATCGGTCAATGACCTATTTGCATATTTTTACTTATATCTCCCAAACAGCTACAGCTATTCAAAATCAGATTTCAGTATTTGGAAGAGAATTAAATCCAGCATATGCTGACGTCAAAAAAGACTGGTGCTGTTGTTTCAAAACTGAAAAAATTAATTGCGAAAGCAAGTATCCTGCGGTTCGGTCAATGACCTATCTACAAATTTTTACTTATATCTCCCAAACAGCTAAAGCTATTCAAAATCAGATTTCAGTATTTTGAAGAGAATTAACCCCAGCATATTCTGATGTCAAAAAAGACTGGTGCTGTTGTTTGAAAACTGAAAAAATTAATTCCGAAAGCAAGTATCCTACGAATCGGTCAATGACCTATTTGGAAAATTTTACTTATATCTCCCAAACAGCTACAGCTATTCAAAATCAGATTTCAGTGTTTGAAAGAGGATTAAATCCTGCAAATTCTGGTGTCAAACAAGACTGGTGTCTTTGTTTGAAAACTGAAAAAATTAATTCCAAAAGCAAAGAACCTGTAAATCGGTCACTGACCAATTTGCAAATTTTAACTTGCAATTCCTAAACTGTAATAGCTATTCAAAATCAAATTTCAGTGTTTAAAAGAGAATTAAATCCTACAAATTTTGATGTTACACAAGACTGGTGTCGTTGTTGGAATACTGAAAAAATTAATTCTGAAAGGAAGTATCCTGCGAATCGGTCACTGACCTATTTACAAATTTTTACTTATATCTCCCAAATAGCTACAGGTTTTCATAATCAGATTTCAGTGCTGTAAGGAGAATTAAATCTTGCAAATTTTGATGTTATACAAGACTGGTGTCGTTGCATGAAAACTGAAAAAATTAATTCCGAATCCAAGTAACATGCGAATCGGCCACTGACCTATTTGCAAATTTTTACTTATAATTCGCTAACAACAACAGGTATTCAAAATCAGAATTCACAGTTTGAAAGAGGACTAAATCCTGCAAATTTTGATGCTAAAGAAGACTGGTATTGTTGTTTGAAAACTGAAAAAAATACTTCCGAAAGCAAGTATCCTGAGAATCGGTCATTGACCTATTTACAAATTTTTACTTATATCTCCCAAATAGCTAGAGGTTTTCATAATCAGATTTAAGTACTGTAAAGACAAGTAAATCCTGCAAATTTTGATGTTATACAAGACTGGTGTCGTTGCATGAAAACTAAAATATTAATTCTAAAAGCAAGTAACGTGCGAATCGGTCACTGATGTATTTACAAATTTTTACTTATAATTCACTAAAAACAACAGCTATTCAAAATCAGTTTCCAGTGTTTGAAAGAGGAATAAATCTTGCAGATTTCAATGTATGAAAAGACTGGTGTTGTAATTAGAAAGTGGAAAAAATTAGTTCCGGAAACAAGTAACCTGCGAACCAGTCACTGACCTCTTTGTAAATCTTTATTATAATTCCCAAACAACAACAGCTATTCAAAATCAGAATTCACAGTTTGAAAGAGGATTAAATCCTGCAAATTTTAATGCTAAAGAAGACTGGTGTCATTGATAGAAATAGGAAAAAATTAATTCCTATAGCATGGAACCTGCAAATCGGTCACTCACCTATTTGCAAAACTTTACTTGTAGTGCCTAAACAGCAACACCTGTTCAAAATCAGATTTCAGTATATGAAAGAGGATTAAATGCTGCTAATTTTGAGGAACAAACGCAGAATTTTAAGTTCTATCAGACAGTGCAAAAAAGTACAGAATATCTCAATTGGTTTTGGAACTATTGGACAAAAACCTAAAACCCGACGCCTCCACCATTATTGAGAGTATTCTAATTTGGTCACTTCCGAAACGAATTTCTGCATTTAACGAACAACAGCAACAAAACTCGATTTTGAGCTCTATATTCTGATAATGTCCACAGAAATGAGTTAGAAAGTTCAGACAATCTTTTTCTGATTGTTTTTAACTATAAAACAGGAGTTTTACCACTAAAGACGACTATGGTTGTACACTTTGAATATAAAACTGCCGTTCAAGCATCAGACAATAAGCAACACCCGTTTACTTGATCCGTTTTCTTTAAGAGAGCCTATTATCTTCCGATTAGAACACGATGTCAGAGCTATCCGATTGTTACTTCTTTAATGGTACTTTAGGAATCAAAACAAGCACTGTGCTGGTAAACACTAAAGCAACACCGTGTGTAGGGGACTAAACGGTTTCACTATGCAATACAGCCGGTGATCATGCTGTTCAATACAATAGGCATAAAATGTTTAAACTCACCTTATATTTAGGAGATGATGCACAGCCAACGATGGTTGCAAATAATCCTAGCTGCCCATACCAAAACAGGTGGATGAATGTGCTTCTTTAGTTGCCAGACTATATTAAAAAAAAAGAAAAAGTATTAGTTTTAGAAGTATTTAAAACGTAAAGTGGAACATCGCACATATAACCTACATATTTTTAAAACGAATTTTAAGAACAACTGCCACGAAATTCACGAATGCAAAGCTTAATAAATAAAGACCTTATGCTTTGTTCTTGGAGTTAAAAATTATTACTTACACAATATCAAACAAATCAACAAGTACCATCCACATAATTACTGCGTAACAATTAGCAACTAATATTACGAAAACGACAACGTTGGTGCCGCCGTATCAATGGTGTCAATCCTGTGAACTTCGTGAACAAGCGGTTCAAACAAATATGGATAGATGTCGCAATTACAGAAGTTTTTATTACCGACATGCGTATTACCTTGTTTTACGTATAGATGGCAGGACAAACGCAACTTTCTAATATTCAGGTTCGATTCCTAGCTAGCTGAATTTAATCTTCTTGACATCGGCAAATAAAGTTTGAATAAAGTACTAGGTTTTCAGCTTTCGATTATTCAAGAAATGTATTAAACTGGGACAAATACCTGCCTTTTTGTCAAAGAATAGGAAATAGACAAACAAAAATAATGCTTGGGCCTTTTTATTACCGTATTATATCATATTTTCACATGTCTTCATTTATGTGTGACATACAGAACCAATAGAAGTATTTTATGCTCTATCAAATATTGAAAACTGTTTTTGAATGTGTCAATTAGATATCAAAAAAATGGAGCACAACCTATGATCTAATTGAAATATTATTTAAACGATCTACACATTCCTTAATTTATAATTTGATGGCCATAAAGACTAAACAAAGGTTACAGTATTGTATGCTCTATCAAATAATGAAAACTGTGATATGTAAAGCCGGCTGAAGGTATTATAAAGGTAATTATTACAGTAAGATCTAGTATGAAATGTAATAGAGAAATTCATTTTAGTGTTAATAATACAAAGATTTTACTGACACTTTACACACCAAATAATTATAATCATATCACATAATACTTTATAATCACAACTATAGTTTGCTGTCATCTACAATTGCAATAATGAAAGACCATCCCTCAGGATCTGCCTAATCTTTGTGAGAGGATAACACCACGGCACAGCCGAAATTCTTTCTGATAAATTTGGCCTGTCAAAATTTGATTTCAGTATTTGATAAACTTTTAATCTAACCTTTTGCTGCTTAACATGTTTAGATTCTAATTTTGGAAAATTAAGAAACCAGAAGCAAATGCTCTTGAGGCAAACCTTGCCTTAGAATTAATAAAAAGGAACAGATGGTTTAAACATTTAAAAATATTAAAAAGTAATCCGCAAAACCGATTGCCTCCTAATCAGACACTGACCTGTGCGCACATTTTTATTTATAATACCCAAACACCAACAGCTCTTCAAAATCAGATTTCTGTATCTGAAAGAGAACTAAATACTGCAAATTTWGATGTCAAAAGAGACTGCCGTTGTTATTTAAAAACTGAAAAAATTAATTCTGAAAGCAAGAAACCTGAAATCGGTCACTGACCTATTTACAAATTTTTACTTATATCTCCCAAACAGCTAAAGCTATTCATAATCAGATTTCAGTATTTCGAAGAGAATGAAATCCAGCATATTCTGATGTCAAAAAAGACCGGTGCTGTTGTTTGAAGATTAAAAAATTAATTGCGAAAGCAAATATCCTGCAATCGGTCAATGACCTATTTGCAAATTTATACTTACATATCCTAAACAGCTACAGCTATTCAAAATCAGATTTCAGTGTTTGAAAGTGGATTAAATCCTGCAAATTTTTATGTTACACAAGACTGGTGTCGCAGTTAGAAAACAGAAAAAATTAATTGCGAAAGCAAGTATCCTGCGAATCGGTCAATGACCTATTTGCAAATTTTTACTTATATCTCCCAAACAGCTACAGCTATTCAAAATCAGATTTCAGTATTTCAAAGAGAATTAAATCCAGCATATTCTGATGTCAAAATAGACTGGTTCTGTTGTTTTAAAACTGAAAAAATTAAGTGTGAAAGCAACTATCGTGCGAATCGATCAATGACCTATTTGCAAATTTTTACTTATATCTCCCCAACCACTACAGCTATTCAAAATCAGATTTCAGTATTTCAAAGAGAATTAAATCCAGTATATTCTGATGTCAAAAAAGACTGGTGCTGTTGTTTGAAAACTGAAAAAAATAATTGTGAAAGCAAGTATCCTGCAATCGATCAATGACCTATTTGCAAATTTTTACTTATATCTCCTAAACAGCTACAGCTATTCAAAATCAGATTTCAGTGTTTGAAAGAGGATTAACTCCCGCAATTTTTATGTTACACAAGACTGGTGTAGCAGTTAGAAAACAAAAAAATAATTGCGAAAGCAAGTATCCTGCGAATCGGTCAATGACCTATTTCAGTGTTTGAAAGAGGATTAAATCCTGCAAATTTTTATGTTACACAAGAATGGTGTCGCAGTTAGAAAACAGAAAAAATTAATTGCGAAAGCAAGTATCCTGCGAATCGGTCAATGACCTATTTGCAAATTTTTACTTATATCTCCCAAACTGCTACAGCTGTTCAAAATCAGATTTCAGTATTTCGAAGAGAATTAAATCCAGCATATTCTGATGTCAAAAAAGACTGGTGCTGTTGTTTAAAAACAGAAAAAATTAATTGCGAAAGCAAGTATCCTGCGAATCGGACAATGACCTATTTGCAAATTTTTACTTATATCTCCCCAACCACTACAGCTATTCAAAATCAGATTTCAGTGTTTGAAACAGGATTAAATCCTGCAAATTTTTATGTTACACAAGACTGGTGCCGCAGTTAGAAAACAGAAAAAATTAATTGCGAAAGCAAGTATCCTGCAATCGGTCAATGATCTATTTGCAAATTTTTACTTAAATTCTCCCAAACAGCTACAGCTATTCAAAATGAGATTTCAGTATTTCGAAGATAATTAAATCCAGCATATTCTGATGTCAAAAAAGACTCGTTCTGTTGTTTTAAAACTGAAAAAATTAATTGTGGAAGCAAGTATCCTGCAAATCGGTCAATGACCTATTTGCAAATTTTTACTTATATCTCCCCAACCACTACAGCTATTCAAAATCAGATTTCAGTATTTCGAAGAGAATTAAATCCAGCATATTCTGATGTCAAAAAAGACTGGTGCTGTTGTTTGAAAACTGAAAAAATTAATTGCAAAAGCAAGTATCCTGCAATCGGTCAATGACCTATTTGCAAAGTTTTACTTATATCTCTCAAACAACTACAGCTATTCAAAATCAGATTTCAGTATTTCGAAGAGAATTAAATCCAGMATATKCTGATSTCAAAAAAGACTGGTGCTGTTGTTGAAAACTGAAAAAATTAATTGCGAAAGCAAGTATCCTGCAATCGGTCAATGATCTATTTGCAAATTTTTACTTATATCTCCCATACAGCTACTGCTATTCAAAATCAGATTTCAGTATTTCGAAGAGAATTAAATCCAGCATAATCTGATGTCAAAAAAGACTGGTGCTGTTGTTTGAAAACTGAAAAAATTAATTGTGGAAGCAAGTATCCTGCAAATCGGTCAATGACCTATCTGCAAAGTTTTACTTATATCTCCCAAACAGCTACAGCTATTCAAAATCAGATTTCARTATTTTGAAGAGAATTAAATCCAGCATATACTGGTGTCAAAAAAGACTGGTGCTGTCGTTTGAAAACTGAAAAAATTAATTCTGAAAGCAAGTATCCTGCGAATCGGTCAATGACCTATCTGCAAATTTTTACTTATATCTCCCAAACAGCTACAGCTATTCAAAATCAGATTTCAGTATTTCGAAGAGAATTAAATCCAGCAAATTTTGGTGTCAAAAAAGACTGCCGTTGTTATTTGAAAACTGAAAAAAATAATTCTGAAAGCAAGATACCTGCAAATCATCGGTCACTGACCTATTTGCAAATTTTTACTTATATCTCACAAACAGCTACAGCTATCAAAATCAAATTTCAGTATTTCGAAGAGAATTAAATCCAGCATATTCTGATGTCAAAAAAGACTGGTGCTATTGTTTGAAAACTGAAAAAATTAATTGTGAAAGCAAGTATCCTGCAAATCGGTCAATAACCTATCTGCAAAATTTTACTTATATCTCCCAAACAGCTACAGCTATTCAAAATCAGATTTCAGTATTTCGAAGAGAATTAAATCCAGCATATTCTGATGTCAAAAAAGACTGGTGCTGTTGTTTGAAAACTGAAAAAATTAATTGCGATAGCAAGTATCCTGCGAATCCGTCAATGACCTATCTGCAAATTTTTACTTATATCTCCCAAACAGCTACAGCTATTCCAAATCAGATTTCAGTATTTCGAAGAGAATTAAATCCAGCATATTCTGATGTCAAAAAAGACTGGTGCTGTTGTTTGAAAACTGAAAAAATTAATTGCGAAAGCAAGTATCCTGCGAATCCGTCAATGAACTATCTGCAAATTTTTACTTATATCTCCCAAACAGCTACAGCTGTTCAAAATCAAATTTCAGTATTTCGAAGAGAAGTAAATCCAGCATACTCTGATGTCAAAAAAACTGGTGCTGTTGTTTGAAAACTGAAGAAATTAATTGTGAAAGCAAGTATCCTGCAAATCGGTCAATGACCTATCTGCAAATTTTTACTTATATCTCCCAAACAGCTACAGCTATTCAAAATCAGATTTCAGTATTTCGAAGAGAATTATATCCAGCATATTCTGATGTCAAAAAAGACTGGTACTGTTGTTTGAAAATTGAAAAAATTAATTGCGAAAGCAAGTATCCTGCGAATCGGTCAATGACCTATTTGCAAATTTTTACTTATATCTCCCAAACAGCTACAGCTATTCAAAATCAGATTTCAGTATTTTGAAGAGAATTAAATCCAGCATATGCTGATGTCAAAATAGACTGGTGCTGTTGTTTGAAAACTGAAAAAATTAATTGCGAAAGCAAGTATCCTGCGATTCGGTCAATGACCTATTTGCAAATTTTTACTTATATCTCCCCAACCACTACAGCTATTCAAAATCAGATTTCAGTATTTCAAAGAGAATTAAATCCAGTATATTCTGATGTCAAAAAAGACTGGTGCTGTTGTTTGAAAACTGAAAAAAATAATTGTGAAAGCAAGTATCCTGCAAATCGGTCAATGACCTATCTGCAAATTTTTACTTATATCTCCCAAACAGCTACAGCTATTCAAAATCAGATTTCAGTATTTCGAAGAGAATTATATCCAGCATATTCTGATGTCAAAAAAGACTGGTACTGTTGTTTGAAAATTGAAAAAATTAATTGCGAAAGCAAGTATCCTGCGAATCGGTCAATGACCTATTTGCAAATTTTTACTTATATCTCCCAAACAGCTACAGCTATTCAAAATCAGATTTCAGTATTTCGAAGAGAATTAAATCCAGCATATTCTGATGTCAAAAAAGACTGATCCTGTTGTTTGATAACTGAAAAAATTAATTGCGAAAGCAAGTATCCTGCGAATCGGTCAATGACCTATTTGCAAATTTTTACTTATATCTCCCAAACAGCTACAGCTATTCAAAATCAGATTTCAGTGTTTGAAAGAGGATTAAATCCTGCAAATTCTGGTGTCAAACAAGACTGGTGTCTTTGTTTGAAAACTGAAAAAATTAATTCCAAAAGCAAAGAACCTGTAAATCAGTCACTAACCAATTTGAAAATTTTTATTTGTAATCCCTAAACAGCATTAGCTATTCAAAATCAGATTTCTGTGTTTGAAAGAGAATTAAATCCAGCATATGCTGATGTCAAAATAGACTGGTGCTGTTGTTTGAAAACTGAAAAAATTAATTGCGAAAGCAAGTATCCTGCGATTCGGTCAATGACCTATTTGCAAATTTTTACTTATATCTCCCCAACCACTACAGCTATTCAAAATCAGATTTCAGTATTTCAAAGAGAATTAAATCCAGTATATTCTGATGTCAAAAAAGACTGGTGCTGTTGTTTGAAAACTGAAAAAAATAATTGTGAAAGCAAGTATCCTGCAAATCGGTCAATGACCTATCTGCAAATTTTTACTTATATCTCCCAAACAGCTACAGCTATTCAAAATCAGATTTCAGTATTTCGAAGAGAATTATATCCAGCATATTCTGATGTCAAAAAAGACTGGTGCTGTTGTTTGAAAACTGAAAAAATTAATTCYGAAAGCAAGTATCCTGCGAWTCGGTCAATGACCTATCTGCAAATTTTTACTTATATCTCCCAAACAGCTACAGCTATTCAAAATCAGGTTTCAGTATTTTGAAGAGAATTAAATCCAGCAAATTCTGATGTCAAAAAAGACTGGTGCTGTTGTTTGAAAACAGATAAAATTAATTGTGAAAGCAAGTATCCTGCAAATCGGTCAATGACCTATCTGCAAATTTTTACTTADATCTCCCAAACAGCTACAGCTATTCAAAATCAGATTTCAGTATTTTGAAGAGAAATAAACCCAGCATATTCTGATGTCAAAAAAGACTGGTGCTGTTGTTTGAAAACTGAAAAAATTAATTCAGAAAGCAAGTATCCTACGAATCGGTCAATGACCTATTTGGAAATTTTTACTTATATCTCACAAACAGCTACAGCTATCAAAATCAAATTTCAGTATTTCGAAGAGTATTAAATCCAGCATATTCTGATGTCAAAAAAGACTGGTGCTATTGTTTGAAAACTGAAAAAATTAATTGTGAAAGCAAGTATCCTGCAAATCGGTCAATAACCTATCTGCAAATTTTTACTTATATCTCCCAAACAGCTACAGCTATTCAAAATCAGATTTCAGTATTTCGAAGAGAATTAAATCCAGCATATTCTGAAGTCAAAAAAGACTGGTGCTGTTGTTTGAAAACTGAAAAAATTAATTGCGAAAGCAAGTATCCTGCGAATCCGTCAATGACCTATCTGAAAATTTTTACTAATATCTCCCAAACAGCTACAGCTATTCCAAATCAGATTTCAGTATTTCGAAGAGAATTAAATCCAGCATATTCTGATGTCAAAAAAGACTGGTGCTGTTGTTTGAAAACTGAAAAAATTAATTGCGAAAGCAAGTATCCTGCGAATCCGTCAATGAACTATCTGCAAATTTTTACTTATATCTCCCAAACAGCTACAGCTGTTCAAAATCAAATTTCAGTATTTCGAAGAGAAGTAAATCCAGCATACTCTGATGTCAAAAAAACTGGTGCTGTTGTTTGAAAACTGAAGAAATTAATTGTGAAAGCAAGTATCCTGCAAATCGGTCAATGACCTATCTGCAAATTTTTACTTATATCTCCCAAACAGCTACAGCTATTCAAAATCAGATTTCAGTATTTCGAAGAGAATTATATCCAGCATAGTCTGATGTCAAAAAAGACTGGTACTGTTGTTTGAAAATTGAAAAAATTAATTGCGAAAGCAAGTATCCTGCGAATCGGTCAATGACCTATTTGCAAATTTTTACTTATATCTCCCAAACAGCTACAGCTATTCAAAATCAGATTTCAGTATTTTGAAGAGAATTAAATCCAGCATATGCTGATGTCAAAATAGACTGGAGCTGTTGTTTGAAAACTGAAAAAATTAATTGCGAAAGCAAGTATCCTGCGATTCGGTCAATGACCTATTTGCAAATTTTTACTTATATCTCCCCAACCACTACAGCTATTCAAAATCAGATTTCAGTATTTCAAAGAGAATTAAATCCAGTATATTCTGATGTCAAAAAAGACTGGTGCTGTTGTTTGAAAACTGAAAATAATAATTGTGAAAGCAAGTATCCTGCGAATCGGTCACTGACCTATTTACAAATTTTTACTTATATCTCCCAAATAGCTACAGGTTTTCATAATCAGATTTCAGTGCTGTAAGGAGAATTAAATCTTGCAAATTTTGATGTTATACAAGACTGGTGTCGTTGCATGAAAACTGAAAAAATTAATTCCGAATCCAAGTAACATGCGAATCGGCCACTGACCTATTTGCAAATTTTTACTTATAATTCGCTAACAACAACAGGTATTCAAAATCAGAATTCACAGTTTGAAAGAGGACTAAATCCTGCAAATTTTGATGCTAAAGAAGACTGGTATTGTTGTTTGAAAACTGAAAAAAATACTTCCGAAAGCAAGTATCTTGAGATTCGGTCATTGACCTATTTACAAATTTTTACTTATATCTCCCAAATAGCTAGAGGTTTTCATAATCAGATTTAAGTACTGTAAAGACAAGTAAATCCTGCAAATTTTGATGTTATACAAGACTGGTGTCGTTGCATGAAAACTAAAATATTAATTCTAAAAGCAAGTAACGTGCGAATCGGTCACTGATGTATTTACAAATTTTTACTTATAATTCACTAAAAACAACAGCTATTCAAAATCAGTTTCCAGTGTTTGAAAGAGGAATAAATCTTGCAGATTTCAATGTATGAAAAGACTGGTGTTGTAATTAGAAAGTGGAAAAAATTAGTTCCGGAAACAAGTAACCTGCGAACCAGTCACTGACCTAWTTGTAAATTTTTATTATAATTCCCAAACAACAACAGCTATTCAAAATCAGAATTCACAGTTTGAAAGAGGATTAAATCCTGCAAATTTTAATGCTAAAGAAGACTGGTGTCATTGATAGAAATAGGAAAAAATTAATTCCTATAGCATGGAACCTGCAAATCGGTCACTCACCTATTTGCAAAACTTTACTTGTAGTGCCTAAACAGCAACACCTGTTCAAAATCAGATTTCAGTATATGAAAGAGGATTAAATGCTGCTAATTTTGAGGAACAAACGCAGAATTTTAAGTWCTATCAGAAAGTGCAAAAAAGTACAGAATATCTCAATTGGTTTTGGAACTATTGGACAAAAACCTAAAACCCGACGCCTCCACCATTATTGAGAGTATTCTAATTTGGTCACTTCCGAAACGAATTTCTGCATTTAACGAACAACAGCAACAAAACTCGATTTTGAGCTCTATATTCTGATAATGTCCACAGAAATGAGTTAGAAAGTTCAGACAATCTTTTTCTGATTGTTTTTAACTATAAAACAGGAGTTTTACCACTAAAGACGACTATGGTTGTACACTTTGAATATAAAACTGCCGTTCAAGCATCAGACAATAAGCAACACCCGTTTACTTGATCCGTTTTCTTTAAGAGAGCCTATTATCTTCCGATTAGAACACGATGTCAGAGCTATCCGATTGTTACTTCTTTAATGGTACTTTAGGAATCAAAACAAGCACTGTGCTGGTAAACACTAAAGCAACACGTGTGTAGGGGACTAAACGGTTTCACTATGCAATACAGCCGGTGATCATGCTGTTCAATACAATAGGCATAAAATGTTTAAACTCACCTTATATTTAGGAGATGATGCACAGCCAACGATGGTTGCAAATAATCCTAGCTGCCCATACCAAAACAGGTGGATGAATGTGCTTCTTTAGTTGCCAGACTATATTAAAAAAAAAAGAAAAAGTATTAGTTTTAGAAGTATTTAAAACGTAAAGTGGAACATCGCACACATAACCTACATATTTTTAAAACGAATTTTAAGAACAACTGCCACGAAATTCACGAATGCAAAGCTTAATAAATAAAGACCTTATGCTTTGTTCTTGGAGTTAAAAATTATTACTTACACAATAWCAAACAAATCAACAAGTACCATCCACATATTACTGCGTACCAATTAGCAAATAATATTACGAAAACGACAACGGTGGTGCCGCCGTATCAATGGTGTCAATCCTGTGAACTTCGTGAACAAGCGGTTCAAACAAATATGGATAGATGTCGCAAGTACAGAAGTTTTTATTACCGACATGCGCAATACCTTGTTTTACGTATAGATGGCAGGACAAACGCAACTTTCTAATATTCAGGTTCGATTCTTAGCTAGCTGAATTTAATCTTCTTGACATCGGCAAATAATGTTTGAATAAAGTACTAGGTTTTCAGCTTTCGATTATTCAAGAAATGTATTAAACTGGGACAAATACCTGCCTTTTAGTCAAAGAATAGGAAATAGACAAACAAAAATAATGCTTGGGCCTTTTTATTACCGTATTATATCATATTTTCACATGTCTTCATTTATGTGTGACATACAGAACCAATAGAAGTATTTTATGCTCTATCAAATATTGAAAACTGTTTTTGAATGTGTCAATTAGATATCAAAAAAATGGAGCAAAACCTATGATCAAATTGAAATATTATTTAAACGATCTACACATTCCTTAATTTATAATTTGATGGCCATAAAGACTAAACAAAGGTTACAGTATTGTATGCTCTATCAAATAATGAAAACTGTGATATGTAAAGCCGGCTGAAGGTATTATAAAGGTAATTATTACAGTAAGATCTAGTATGAAATGTAATAGAGATTCATTTTAGTGTTAATAATACAAAGATTTTACTGACACTTTACACACCAAATAATTATAATCATATCACATAATACTTTATAATCACAACTATAGTTTGCTATCATCTACAATTGCAATAATGAAAGACCATCCCTCAGGATCTGCCTAATCTTTGTGAGAGGATAACACCACGGCACAGCCAAAATTCTTTCTGATAAATTTGGCCTCACAAAATTTGATTTCAGTATTTGATAAACTTTTAATCAAACCTTTTGCTGCTTAACATGTTTAGATACTAATTTTGGAAAATTAAGAAATCAAAAGCAGATGTTCTTGAGGCAAACTTTGGCTTAGAATTAATAAAAAGGAACAGATGGTTTAAACATTTGAAAATATTAAAAAGTAATCCGCAAAACCGATTGCCTGCTAATCAGACACTTACCTGTGCGCACATTTTTATTTATAATACCCAAACACCAACAGCTTTTCAAAATCAGATTTCTGTATCTGAAAGAGAACTAAATACTGCAAATTTTGATGTCAAAAAAGACTGCCGTTGTTATTTGAAAACCGAAAAAATGAATTCTGAAAGCAAGAAACCTGAAATCGGTCACTGATCTATTTGCAAATTTTTACGTATATCTCGCAAACAGCTACAGCGATTCAAAATCAGATTTCAGTATTTCGAAGAGAATTAAATCCAGCATATTCTGATGTCAAAAAAGACTGGTGCTGTTGTTTAAAAACTGAAAAAATTAATTCTGAAAGCAAAAAACCTGCAAATCATCGGTCACTGACCTATTTGCAAATTTTTACTTATATCTCCCAAAAAGCTACAGCTATTCAAAAACAGATTTCAGTATTTTGAAGAGAATTATATCCAGCATATTTTGATGTCAAAAAAGACTGGTACTGTTGTTTGAAAACTGAAAAACTTAATTGCGAAAGCAAGTATCCTGCGAATCGATCAATGACCTATTTGCAAATTTTTACATATATCTCCCAAACAGCTACAGCTATTCAAAATCAGATTTCAGTATTTCGAAGAGAATTAAATCCAGCAAATTTAGATGTCAAAAAAGACTGTGTTGTTATTTGAAAACTGAAAAAATTAATTCTGAAAGCAAGAAACCTGCAAATCATCGGTCACTGACCTATTTGCAAATTTTTACTTATATCTCACAACAGCTACAGCTATCAAAATCAAATTTCAGTATTTCGAAGAGAATTAAATCCAGCATATTCTGATGTCAAAAAAGACTGGTGCTGTTGTTTGAAAACTGAAAAAATTAATTGTGAAAACAAGTATCCTGCGAATCGGTCAATGACCTATTTGCAAATTTTTACTTATATCTCCCAAACAGCTACAGCTATTCAAAATCAGATTTCAGTACTTCGAAGAGAATTAAATCCAGCATATTCTGATATCAAAAAAGACTGGTGCTGTTGTTTGAAATCTGAAAAAAATTAATTGCGAAAACAAGTATCCTGCGAATCGGTCAATGACCTATTTGCAAATTTTTACTTATATCTCCCAAACAGTTACAGCTATTCAAAATCAGATTTCAGTATTTTGAAGAGAATTACATCCAGCATATTCTGATGTCAAAAAAGACTGGTGCTGTTGTTTGAAAACTGAAAAAATTAATTGCGAAAGCAAGTATCCTGCGATTCGGTCAATGACCTATCTGCAAATCTTTACTTATATCTCCCAAACAGCTAAAGCTATTCAAAATCAGATTTCAGTATTTTGAAGAGAATTAAATCCAGCATATTCTGATGTCAAAAAAGACTGGTGCTGTTGTTTGAAAACTGAAAAAATTAATTCCGAAAGCAAGTATCCTACGAATCGGTCAATGACCTATTTGGAAATCTTTACTTATATCTCCCAAACAGCTACAGCTATTCAAAATCAGATTTCAGTGTTTGAAAGAAGATTAAATCCTGCAAATTTTTATGTTACACAAGACCGGTGTCGCAGTTAGAAAACGGAAAAAATTAATTGCAAAAGCAAGTATCCTGCGAATCGGTCAATGACATATTTGCAAATTCTTACTTATATCTCCCAAACAGCTACAGCTATTCAAAATCAGATTTCAGTGTTTGAAAGAAGATTAAATCCTGCAAATTTTTATGTTACACAAGACCGGTGTCGCAGTTAGAAAACGGAAAAAATTAATTGCAAAAGCAAGTATCCTGCGAATCGGTCAATGACATATCTGCAAATTTTTACTTATATCTCCCAAACAGCTAAAGATATTCAAAATCAGATTTCAGTATTTCGAAGAGAATTAAATCCAGCATATTCTGATGTCAAAAAAGACTGGTGCTGTTGTTTGAAAACTGAAAAAATTAATTCCGAAAGCAAGTATCCTACGAATCGGTCAATGACCTATTTGGAAATCTTTACTTATATCTCCAAACAGCTACAGATATTCAAAATCAGATTTCAGTGTTTGAAAGAGGATTAAATCCTGCAAATTCTGGTGTCAAACAAGACTGGTGTCTTTGTTTGAAAACTGAAAAAATTAATTCCAAAAGCAAAGAACCTGTAAATCAGTCACTAACCAAATTGAAAATTTTTATTTGTAATCCCTAAACAGCATTAGCTATTCAAAATCAGATTTCAGTGTTTGAAAGAGAATTAAATCCTACAAATTTTGATGTTATAGAAGACTGGTGTCGTTGTTGGAATACTGAAAAAATTAATTCCGAAAGCAAGTATCCTATGAATCGGTCAATGACCTATTTGGAAATCTTTACGTATATCTCCCAAACAGCTACAGCTATTCAAAATCAGATTTCAGTGTTTGAAAGAGGATTAAATCCTGCAAATTTTTATGTTACACAAGACTGGTGTCGCAGTTAGAAAACGGAAAAAATTAATTGTGAAAGCAAGTATCCTGCGAATCGGTCAATGACCTATTTGCAAATTTTTACTTATATCTCCCAAACAGCTACAGCTATTCAAAATCAGATTTCAGTATTTCGAAGAGAATTAAATCCAGCATATTCTGATGTCAAAAAAGACTGGTGCTGTTGTTTGAAAACTGAAAAAATTAATTGTGAAAGCAAGTATCCTGCAAATCGGTCAATGACCTATCTGCAAATTTTTACTTATATCTCCCAAACAGCTACAGCTATTCAAAATCAGATTTCAGTATTTCGAAGAGAATTAAATCCAGCATATTCTGATGTCAAAAAAGACTGGTGCTGTTGTTTGAAAACTGAAAAAATTAATTGCGAAAGCAAGTATCCTGCGAATCGGTCAATGACCTATCTGCAAATTTTTACTTATATCTCCCAAACAGCTAAAGCTATTCAAAATCAGATTTCAGTATTTCGAAGAGAATTAAATCCAGCATATTCTGATGTCAAAAAAGACTGGTGCTGTTGTTTGAAAACTGAAAAAATTAATTGTGAAAGCAAGTATCCTGCAAATCGGTCAAAGCCCTATCTGCAAATTTTTACTTATATCTCCCAAACAGCTACAGCTATTCAAAATCAGATTTCAGTATTTTGAAGAGAATTAAACCCAGCATATTCTGATGTCAAAAAAGACTGGTGCTGTTGTTTGAAAACTGAAAAAATTAATTCCGAAAGCAAGTATCCTACGAGTCGGTCAATGACCTATTTGGAAATCTTTACTTATATCTCCCAAACAGCTACAGCTATTCAAAATCAGATTTCAGTGTTTGAAAGAGGATTAAATCCTGCAAATTCTGGTGTCAAACAAGACTGGTGTCTTTGTTTGAAAACTGAAAAAATTAATTGCGAAAGCAAGTATCCTGCGAATCGGTCAATGTCCTATCTGCAAATTTTTACTTATATCTCCCAAACAGCTAAAGCTATTCAAAATCAGATTTCAGTATTTCGAAGAGAATCAAATCCAGCATATTCTGATGTCAAAAAAGACTGGTGCTGTTGTTTGAAAACTGAAAAAATTAATTGTGAAAGCAAGTATCCTACAAATCGGTCAATGACCTATCTGCAAATTTATACTTATATCTCCCAAACAGCTAAAGCTATTCAAAATCATATTTCAGTATTTTGAAGAGAATTAAACCCAGCATATTCTGATGTCAAAAAAGACTGGTGCTGTTGTTTGAAAACTGAAAAAATTAATTCCGAAAGCAAGTAACCTACGAATCGGTCAATGACCTATTTGGAAAATTTTACTTATATCTCCCAAACAGCTACAGCTATTCAAAATCAGATTTCAGTGTTTGAAAGAGGATTAAATCCTGCAAATTCTGGTGTCAAACAAGACTGGTGTCTTTGTTTGAAAACTGAAAAAATTAATTCCAAAAGCAAAGAACCTGTAAATCAGTCACTAACCAATTTGAAATTTTTTATTTGTAATCCCTAAACAGCATTAGCTATTCAAAATCAGATTTCAGTGTTTGAAAGAGAATTAAATCCTACAAATTTTGATGTTATAGAAGACTGGTGTCGTTGCATGAAAACTGAAAAAATTAATTCCAAAAGCAAAGAACCTGTAAATCAGTCACTGACCAATTTGCAAATTTTAACTTGCAATTCCTAAACTGTAATAGCTATTCAAAATCAAATTTCAGTGTTTAAAAGAGAATTAAATCCTACAAATTTTGATGTTACACAAGACTGGTGTCGTTGTTGGAATACTGAAAAAATTAATTCTGAAAGGAAGTATCCTGCGAATCGGTCACTGACCTATTTACAAATTTTTACTTATATCTCCCAAATAGCTACAGGTTTTCATAATCAGATTTCAGTACTGTAAGGAGAATTAAATCTTGCAAATTTTGATGTTATACAAGACTGGTGTCGTTGCATGAAAACTGAAAAAATTAATTCCGAATCCAAGTAACATGCGAATCGGCCACTGACCTATTTGCAAATTTTTACTTATAATTCGCTAACAACAACAGGTATTCAAAATCAGAATTCACAGTTTGAAAGAGGACTAAATCCTGCAAATTTTGATGCTAAAGAAGACTGGTATTGTTGTTTGAAAACTGAAAAAAATACTTCCGAAAGCAAGTATCCTGAGAATCGGTCATTGACCTATTTACAAATTTTTACTTATATCTCCCAAATAGCTAGAGGTTTTCATAATCAGATTTTGATGTCAAAAAAGACTGGTACTGTTGTTTGAAAACTGAAAAAATTAATTGCGAAAGCAAGTATCCTGCGAATCGGTCAATGACCTATTTGCAAATTTTTACATATATCTCCCAAACAGCTACAGCTATTCAAAATCAGATTTCAGTATTTCGAAGAGAATTAAATCCAGCAAATTTTGATGTCAAAAAAGACTGCGTTGTTATTTGAAAACTGAAAAAATTAATTCTGAAAGCAAGAAACCTGCAAATCATCGGTCACTGACCTATTTGCAAATTTTTACTTATATCTCACAACAGCTACAGCTATCAAAATCAAATTTCAGTATTTCGAAGAGAATTAAATCCAGCATATTCTGATGTCAAAAAAGACTGGTGCTGTTGTTTGAAAACTGAAAAAATTAATTGTGAAAACAAGTATCCTGCGAATCGGTCAATGACCTATTTGCAAATTTTTACTTATATCTCCCAAACAGCTACAGCTATTCAAAATCAGATTTCAGTACTTCGAAGAGAATTAAATCCAGCATATTCTGATATCAAAAAAGACTGGTGGTGTTGTTTGAAATCTGAAAAAAATTAATTGCGAAAACAAGTATCCTGCGAATCGGTCAATGACCTATTTGCAAATTTTACTTATATCTCCCAAACAGCTACAGCTATTCAAAATCAGATTTCAGTATTTCGAAGAGAATTAAATCCAGCATATTCTGATGTCAAAAAAGACTGATCCTGTTGTTTGATAACTGAAAAAATTAATTGCGAAAGCAAGTATCCTGCGAATCAGTCAATGACCTATTTGCAAATTTTTACTTATATCTCCCAAACAGCTACAGCTATTCAAAATCAGATTTAAGTGTTTGAAAGAGGATTAAATCCTGCAAATTTTTATGTTACACAAGACTGGTGTCTTTAGAAAACTGTAAAAATTAATTTTAAAAGCAAAGAACCTGTAAATCAATCACTGAAAAATTTGCAATTTTTACTTGTAATTCCTAAACAGCAATAGCTATTCAAAATCAGATTTCAGTGTTTGAAAGAGAATTAAATCCTACAAATTCTGGTGTCAAACAAGACTGGTGTCTTTGTTTGAAAACTGAAAAAATTAATTCCAAAAGCAAAGAACCTGTAAATCAGTCACTAACCAATTTGAAAATATTTACTTGTAATCCCTAAATAGCAATAGCTATTCAAAATCAGATTTCAGTGTTTGAAAGAGAATTAAATCCTACAAATTTTGATGATATAGAAGACTGGTGTCGTTGCATGAAAACTGAAAAAATTAATTCCAAAAGCAAAGAACCTGTAAATCAGTCACTGACCAATTTGCAAATTTTAACTTGCAATTCCTAAACTGCAATAGCTATTCAAAATCAAATTAAGAGAAGAATTAAATCCTACAAATTTTGATGTTACACAAGACTGGTGTCGTTGTTGGAATACTGAAAAAATTAATTCTGAAAGGAAGTATCCTTCGAATCGGTCACTGACCTATTTACAAATTTTTACTTACATCTCCCAAATAGCTACAGGTTTTCATAATCAGATTTCAGTACTGTAAGGAGAATTAAATCTTGCAAATTTTGATGTTATACAAGACTGGTGTCGKTGCACAAAAACTGAAAAAATTAATTCCGAATCCAAGTAACATGCGAATCGGCCACTGACCTATTTGCAAATTTTTACTTATAATTCGCTAACAACAACAGGTATTCAAAATCAGAATTCACAGTTTGAAAGAGGACTAAATCCTGCAGATTTCAATGGATGAAAAGACTGGTGTTGTTATTAGAAAATGGAAAAAATTAGTTCCTGAAACAAGTGACCTGCGAACCAGTCACTGACCTATTTGTAAATTTTTACTTATAATTCCCAAACAACAACAGCTATTCAAAATCAGAATTCACAGTTTGAAAGAGGATTAAATCCTGCCAATTTTGATGCTAAAGAAGACTGGTGTCGTTGATAGAAATAGGAAAAAATTAATTCCTATAGCATGTAACCTGCAAATCGGTCACTGACCTATTTGCAAATATTATCTACTTTTGTTTGGCATGCTCTTTTAAAAATAGAAGCTGTTATTCTTCCACTCCTGTAATTAAACCACTTTGTCTGTGATTCCAGTGTCTCGTGTTCTATTTTTTCTATTTCTGTATCACTTAATGTTATTTCAAAATCCATGGCTAGATTTTGTAATGCTTGCAGTGTTAAATCTTCATGAATTTCCTTATAAAGACTTGTAAGGTAATTGCTTTCTTCCTCCTTCATTTTCTCAGCCATTTCTAAGCAGTATGGTGCCATTACACTTAACACTGCACTCGGCTGAGGAAGAGTTTTTAAACTGCGTAGAAACTCACCTTTTTCTGCTTCACTTGGCTCTGGAATGCCTTTAGAAGCCTTTAAAGAAGACGGTCCCGGCTCACCTATCTCTTCATGTTTACGTTTCCCAGATTTAAAATCAATTTCTTCTACAGCCCTCTGTGTCCCCACTTTTTTGGACGGTGGAATCCAGTAAGCCGTAGTATCCGTAACAGACTGTGGTTCATAGTGGCGCACTGCATCTTCTACAGCAAACAGAATGGCACCCACATGTGCACAACTTTCATCCAATCCAGCAGTACAATTGCAATGTGCACTAACAATCTCCCCA
Source organism: Rhyzopertha dominica (assembly GCA_025024175.1). NCBI lineage: Eukaryota > Metazoa > Arthropoda > Insecta > Coleoptera > Bostrichidae > Rhyzopertha > Rhyzopertha dominica. The sequence continues at coordinate 13,250 of QCXZ01000009.1, read as the reverse complement.
TCCGGCTTGCATATGACCCACGCTGTCAACGGAGGTTGATTCAATCTTTGGGAATGTAACACCTACAATTATTAAGAAAGAGAAATATGTATAACCATTGACTACAAAATCATTRATTTACCTTTCCCATAATGAGTGTCTTATTATCAAACTTCTTTACGCCAAGGTCCCTAACACAGCCACAACTATAAAATGTGAAAGCATTTGACGATTTTATAGCCCTTAATTCTTCATCAGTGTAAGGACTTCGTGCAGATTTCAAATAATTTATAATGTCCAAGTAGTGGACCAGAGGAAAATCATCCAAATTCGTGGATAATTCTTTAATATCCAGTGAATACGGATCACAGGATTTAATATCTGAGATTTTGGTCAGATATCTCTCTTTAATTTTCCCCTCCAAGGAATTAAAATATACACTTTTACTTGTGTTCATTGTATACGTAACGAATTTATAACAGTCACCAAAAAACAGTACCAAACTCTAGAACATAGGCAAAGGCTCTAGAACACAACACAATTGCACATTACACACAACAGCACTACGTAACTACGCTGCAAACATGTTTGTTGAGCCACCAAACCCTTTTGACAGCTGTCGACTGTCAGACGTGGACGTACTCTATAGTTGTTTGGGATTCAAAATAGTAATAATAAAGTCAGAATTAATGTCAGCGATCACGTCTTTAATTTTCTAATAATTTGATAGAAACTTTTTTATTTTTTTAAACTATAGCCGCTCTCATCTACCGTCAATATATAATTTATTTATCTTTCTTCAGAAAAACTCTGTTATCTATATAGTCTTAAGAGTTAATTATATTTAGGCTGTTTTAATAAAGTTACGTTTAATACGTAGAATAACAATGAAATTGATTTGTGATGGTATCTACGTATGTATATTATAAAAAAAATTGAAACGAGTACAAAAAATCGTGCTTTATATTAAAATATTTAACTGTTCAGCAGATGGTTTTAACTTTATATTTTGGGACCTTAATACCTTGCAACACAAAATGATGCCTTCATTATACATAATGTAATCACGAAACATTCTGATTTGCGATTTATAACAAAAATTTGTTGGGTTGTGTAAAATGGCACCTTTTCATCTACTAAAATTTCAGGAAAATTGACGATAGAGGAAAAAGGCTAGTTAATAAAAAGATTTATAAGCAAGACCTTGCTCTGAATACATACTAACCTTCTGTACTTCTTCAGAGCACTAGGTACTGTAGTTAGTTCTTCTTTAAAAATGTACTTCCTGATGCCAAGGGCATAATTTTTTATGTAAGTATCCCAGTTTACCCTAGTGATGTTGAATGGGAAAAGCAGCTTATCATCTTCTGATTGTTTCGCCCACAAATTTTTCATGCGCTCGTTGTCAAAGTCCCATTCTTTTGTTGAGAAAAATGCAAGCACGTATACGAACTTGTTAACTTTCTTATATATTTTTAAAAATCTAGAATATAAGAAGTACTCTTAAACAAGATAAGAATTTAGAGGAGAGGCTTTACTTACTGCGGCTTCTTTCCCACTATTATTAATGCTGTATCAATAAGGAGAGCTGGTAATATATGAAAGATCAAGTTCGCTAGGAAGTAACTCCACCTATCCTTGTACAAATGCAAGCTGTAGTACCACAATGATTTCTCGGATGGTATGTTTACGGCATGCTTTAAGCCAAAATCCCTGGTTTCTTCATAACGAATTGGGTTCTCGGCGGATGATACATAATTGTATATGGGGATCTCCTGAGGCCTAAAAAAAAAACAATAATTGCACCTGAAAGAGGGTAAAAATGAAGTAGCTGGCTGCTTAAAAAATTAAAGTTGGCACTGTAGTTCGCATTAGGGAGGGATAAAATATGTTAGTGAATCAAATCCAGCCAACCGATTCGATTTTATATTTACATTTTAAACCACTTCTTCAAAATATTTAATACTATTGAAACTTAAAAATTAAATAATATTACGTAAGCAAAATAGCCTATTATTAGAATAACTACTTTTTTTTACTTAAAACTTCTTTAGTAGATATGAACATCAAAAATACACTGAAGCGCAGTGTTATTATCAGTAAAACAATACAACGGAACTGAAAGTTGCAAGATGGTCTGTAAAGTAGAACACAGGATGTTCTTATTGTTGGCGTTGTGTCATACAGCAAATAATATATTATGGAACGATAATTTTTATGAACAAAAATCAGGTTCTGCAATGGGTTCACCTCTAAGTCCTGTAGTAGCTAATTTGTTTATGGAAAATTTTGAACAGGTAGCGATAAACAGTTTTCACTTTAAACCAAAATGTTGGTATAAGTACGTAGATGACACTTTTGTTATTTGGCACCACGGTAAAGAAGAGTTGGGTAGGTTTCGAAATCATTTGAACAGTCAACATCCTGACATAAAATTTACTATGGAATTAGAAAGCAATGGTAGTTTACCTTTCTTGGACGTCCAAATTTACAAAATAAACACTGGACAGTTAGGACACAAGGTTTACAGAAAACCAACACACACAGACAGATATTTACATGCCACATATCACCACCCTCCCTCTCAAAAGAATAGTCTTATAAGGACATTATTTGTTAGAGCACAAGGGATTTCAGACGAAAGTTCTTTACAAAAAGAAATATATCATCTTAAATCAGCGCTAGTGAGAAATGGTTATAGCAAAAAGAATATTTGGTCAGTTTTTAATAAATGTGCTCATCCAAATCAAGTAAATTCTCAGCCAGGACAAAGTAAATTGAAGTTGTATTAGCCCTATGTACAAGGCCTTTCTGAAAAATTAAAGAGGATGCTTAGAAAACGTGATATTTTAGTTGTTGATAGTACATATAATATTTTAGATAAATTTTTTAAGTTCTACTAAAGATAAAGTACATTTAGAGAGTGAAGGTGTTTACAAAATTACTTGTTCTTGCGGCAAGTGTTACATAGGCCAAACTAAAAGAAAAGTAGGTACGCGTTTGAAAGAACACATACGTGCTACTAGGTTGCAACAGATAGATAAATCTTCCGTAGCTGAACACTCATATTTGACTAAACACATGATTGAYTTTGATAAAACAAAAATTTTACATAGAGAAAAATATTATCACAAACGTCTAATAAAAGAAGCTATTGAAATTTGTAGGAATACTAATAATTTTAATAGGGATTGTGGAAATTATGAGTTAGGTGACATTTGGAAGGCTATTTTGTAGTTATCCTTTACCAAGTAATTCTTGTATATCTAGTAGGTAGGTAGTTCCTTTTTCGTCGTTAGGTTCTTTTTTTTCAGGTTGGCACGTTGTTTCTATGACGTCTCGCTTCCTTGGTGATTTGTTTATTTACTTTCAAAATTTTGTTTGAACTTGTGTCAGGCAAATTTTGAGGTTCTTCGTCTTTGACAAAGATTACAGGTGTAATCGAAACGTCAGACTAATAACATTTTGTCAGTGTTTTCAAGAGACAGCGATCTTTCCGAAAAAATATCTTATATTATGGACGCTGAAAGCATTCACCCTCGTATTATTATGCTATTTATACTTGTAACATCTGGAGAAGTAGTTTAATGAATTTCCTATTTATCGCTTTCGCGAAACAGTTAGACTGAAATCTTAGCCTTAGACCTCGTCTGTTTTTGGAATAGGGTTGACGTCTTGCCTGCTCTTGTAAGGGGCGTCATCTGGATAGGAATATTCCATATATGGTACAAAAAAGTAGGAAAGAGAACGAAAACGATAGAGATGCTTGGACGGCAGAGGGGGGAGATTGTGAATGTGGGGATGGCCGATGTGTGATGGGATTTCAGATAGTGGAGAGGTGGGTAACCATCTTCGCGGTTTGGATTATTTGGATGTTTGAAAATTTTTATGACTTCTCGAAATTTTCGGTCTGTAAAAAAAACACTATCAAACAAGATATTGCGACCAGTTTCATACTGATGTTCGGCTACTGCCGAATGGGTCAAATGCAGCGTTCGTCTTCATTAAGCCTGGTATTAATGGACCTGTCTTGTCGCTGATATATACGGCACCTCACGAACAGGGGATGTTGTAAATACCTCTAGAAGACAGCGGATTTATTTTGTCCTTCGGAGATGAAAGAATCTGTGATATTTTCCAGGGTGGCTGGAAGAATCTTACCTATTTAGTCTGTGACACCTTCAACGTAAGGAAGTAATGTAGAGTTCGAGAGTTACTCTAAATTTGGGGTAAAGATAAAGATTGGTTGTAGATTGTATCTCACAGTTATTATACCAGTTGTTGGCCAGATCGATGCGTTATTGTTGCAATTCACTTCGAGGGTTGCTTGGTTGAGGATTGACGTTGCACGGTCTAGAGAATTTAGGATAGAACGTGACGTATGATGATGATAAGATACATGCAAGTACCGATCTGCGAGGGTGGCTTTGCGATAGACACAGTGGGCCAAAACAACTATACGGTATACGATTTACAAGGACAACAAGAAATGAGAGAAATATTGCTTTCGATAGTGAATTTTATATAAAAATCTTGGAAATTAGGGTAATCTAAGAAGGCTTTGAAGGTGTCGGAGCCGTGAGGCAATATAATGAAGGTGTCGTCCTAGCGAAACCAAATTTTAGTTTCTAGGTCTAATAACTCTATAGCTATTTGTTCAAAGGCTTCCATGATTATGTTTGCCACTACATAGGTGTACCAGAATTTTGTCAGTAGAATTGACCATGAAGTGTGAAATACGTTGAAGACATTTTTCTAGTCTGCGAATATATCAGGCTTATTGTCCCGGGATAACAATTGACGGATAATCGTAACGGATTCTAGAATCGGAACTTTTGTTAATAAGGACGTGACGTTGAATGTCCCCTGGGTCGAGGGTGAGTTCCGATAAAATTTATACAATGTGTTTGGAATTGAACTCACGTGAAGATGTTTTGGCCTAAGTGGAATTTCCTTTTTATGAATGTTTGGAAGATCGTATAGATGAGGGGGTTTCAGTTTCCTTTTTTTTCAGCTCACCAAACGGAGATACCTACTTAATAACAATCATAGACAGTCCCCTCAAATTACGAAATGTTGCAAGCCCTGAAGATGGTAATAAAGGCAAAATAGTGCATACAGCAACCTGTTAAACAAAATAAAAAACACGTGCTACTTTTTCTTGTCATAATGCTTTAAGAAGGTTTCTTCCACTTAGCCATCATAGATCGCTTCAGTAGGTCGCTACTAGCTCATGGCTTACGGTAACATAAAAAATACCCCTTAACAGTTTCAAGGTATCTGATCATAATTAAACAAAATATACACAAAAGTATGAACCACGACCATTATGCCCAGAAACCAACAATAATAATGGTAATATTTCCGGCCGTGAAAGCCTTCATAGTTAAATTTAATTATACTTTTATTACAATCTTTGCCGACCCGGATGAGCCGCCACTGTTTCTCAATTACAATTAAATTCATTGAGTAGTTGAGCTGTATAAACACATGCAATTTATCCCATAGAAATTCTCCGATCAAACCTATCATGGCTAATTCAAGCCCCACGAATCAAAGAATCACATATTTTAACAATGGATGTACCAACAGCCATGTTTTTTAAAGGTATAAACTTCTAGGTAACATAGCAGTTTCTTTTGACAAAAAAACTAATAATTACTTCATTATGTTTTTTCAAAGGCGACCAATATTAGGCCTAATAAACTTGAGCTATTATAAAAACATTTGTAAAAAGCGTCATCTACCCTACAAGAACGTTCTTTCTAAGGCGTATTTATGTCCTGCATTTCAAAATACGATTGAAAATAAAGTTACAAGACGATTTAAACGGAGGAGGGAGTTTTGAATAACTTTTCTGTATGCAATTGCCTAACCATTATTTTATAATTTTCTGGAAGATGCTCCCATTTAGACATTATAGATTCCTGCACTAGGCCTGAGCAGCTCGTGGCTCTATTTTGCATGTCTTCCGATGCGTCTGTGCACTAGTCGCGTAATCGCTCAGTATATCAATCGAATAACTACATTATAACAAACCGATCGTTCTTTGATTATCGCACATATTTTTGTTTTCTTCCAGACAAGTAGAATTATTAATGATTAAGTCAAAGATACCCAGAGGGAAGGCTTTATAATTATAGCTGGAAAAACTTCTGCACCTAACGAATACAGTTTTGTGAATAATGCTTAAGACCGTAAAAAAGGCAATAAATAAATAAAAAAAAATTAGGAAGTAGAAATTCTAAATAATTCTTGTTATTGATTAATTCAATCTTTGCTCCTGCACAAATTCGAAGCAAACAGACAAAATTTAAAGAATACAATGTACGTATAATTCCCGCGAATATTCACCTTCATTTTATACTCCACGTATCACTTAAGTAATAAGTTTTCATTCATTKCAGTACGAATAAAAGGAATTACCTGCTGCGAGCTGTKTCGTATGCTATGCTTATCATAGCATTCACAACCAGATCTACGGGTACTATTTCAGCAGCGCACGAAGGATCGGTAAAGCAGGCCCTGAGTAAACCACAGCCTACCCCTGTCAGTATGCCTGTAAAACCGTTTACGTTGTCCACCCAGCCTGGTATTGGTTCTTCGTTTGCTGCAGTCACTGCAAAGTTAACATCGTTTATGTAGCTTAAATTAAACTTTATAAACTTGCTTTTTGAACAAGTTGCTTAGTTTATATAATAGTTCTGTTCAAATATTTTTGCTTTCTAGAAATTACATTACCTATTTAATTCGTTAAAATTGAATATAACTCTTATTTACCCACCCCGGTTAACACCAATAACAAAAAAGTCCATTTTATAATCAAATTCAAAATATACTTATACTTATAATACCACATAAAATACAGACTTTCTGTTCATAAAACTATATTATAAAACTATTTAGTACTGTACTGATGCCAGAAATTGCAAAACTGTCGGGAAATGTCTTGAATTTATGTTAGGTAGGTATTATAAACATGCTAGAATAGTTAGTAGGACTTGGTCATCATTTTCTGTGGTGGCTGTGGATTTGGATTCACGAATAGTACTTCCTTCGGTTATTGACAGTGACTTTCTAACTTTAACATTCTTAATGCAGCCATTAACAGTGAAAATTTATTTCTGACCAGTGCGGCTAGTGACAATATCTACTGTGTCGGCAGTAAAAATTTTGATCCTTTCTAGTTTGCCAGTGTTATTTATTTATAAATTAGTAAATAAGTAGCCCAAGTAGCAGATCAACAAATCTGAAAGCGTATATTAGATTGCGCACACAAGGTATTAATCCTTGAGTATAGATATATATACGTGTATATACGTATGAGGGTGTGATTAAGATGGAATGCCCTAACCCGACTAAAGTTGCAAGTGATCTAACAAAGGTACGGTATACATGCAGTTAAAAAATCATAAAAAATAGTAATGGGCGAAAAAAAGTGAATAGAAGAATACAAAATTAAGTGAAAGTTTAGGTACAGAAATAAAGAACGTCATATACAACATGTATAAAGAATATCTACGACTGCGACATTAAATGATTCAGGATACGATATTGAATGTTGTGACTGTATTTTCCTGTAGCTTACTTTCAGTTTTAATATGCTTGAATGGCCATTATGGAATCACCACCTTTAAGAATAAAAAAAAAGTGAGAAGCGAATACATTGCACATATAAAAAGTATCGTGATGAATGGCGGAATATAGTTTACCTCGATGAAACATGGTTTGGTGTTGTAAAAAAGCTCTTACTGATGATACAATGAATTGCTGTTTAAATACACCTACGCGCAGGAAAATAATTATCAATCTGCATGCCGATGGAAGTAATCAAAAAGCCCGTAACGTACTTCTTTTGTCAGCAAGAAACAAAATATAATATATGTAGTGAAATAGTCAACGCAAAAGGAACAGAATAAACCGGAATGCTCTTCCATGAACATAAAAAAAGTAATTGAAAATATTTTTATGCCGATGGAAAAATTTCTTATAAAGAAAAACAAAAGCGCGAAACGATAACTTAATATGTGGTTAAAAACGGCTGTTGGTTGGTTTGTAACCTGACTAACTTCACTCAAAAGCGTCAATTCTACCACAATCCAACCTGTTCTAATAGTCTGTATTTTTTCTTACCAATGCTGCTGTAATGGATTTTGAATTTTTTAAAGTACTTAGTCCAAACTGGCGACTTGTTGCTTAGATTAATTTTTATATCGCCGTAAGTAAAAAAAATAGCCCAATTGGCTACAAGTAACCCAGTTTGGCATTCTGTAATTGACATCGTTATTCTTGTTACTTGTGCACATTATCCGCGTATTAGCGGTTACTTATTTTATTTTCTCGTGCTTGATTTCAAATTCACTAAATTTATATACACAACAAACACACGTGTATAATTAATTCTCTAAAATATTTACATCTGCTTAAAATTGTTTATTTATTAGGATGGTTCTTACAATAATCCTGGAAAAATTAAAAAGTTCGTAGAAAATCCGGATAGTTCTTCATGGTTTCATTATAGAAATATAGATATAATAGTTGCTACATGTACATTAAAAATTAATCCATGATAATAATGATTTTAACTAATTATTAACTTTACGGTAACATAAAAAATACCCACTAACAGGTTCAAGGTGTCTGAACATAATTAAACAAAATATACACAAAAGTATGAACAAATTTAATTGCAATTTTATTACAACTTTGCCGACCTGGATGAGCTGCCACTGTTTCTCAATTACAATTAAATTCATTGACTAGTTAAGCTGCATAAGCGCATGAGATTTATCCTATAGAAATTCCCCGATCAAACCTTTCATGGCCAATTCAAGTTCCACGAATCAAAGAATCACAAAACCCACACGAACGAGACTACTAACCGTTGTTTCCGGAAAAATAGAAAGTACAAATTAAAACTATAAAATAATATATATGTTACCAACACACTTTTATGTTTTACGAAAATTTTATAGCCTAATTCTAGAAGGTTTATGAGATATTTGTCATGCTTCTTTGTTATAAGGTATTTATACTACCTAATAGCGCAAAATAAACGGTAAATAGAAAAACATATAACCAAAAATCAATATTTAATGTAATGTAGTGAACCATTAAAACGAAAATATAAATGTTGTGATAACAATTACCTATGGAAAACCGAACAGGAACAAATATAATGAAAACAGCCTACAGTAGGCAATTACAATAACAGTACATCTACAAATAGAAGCAAGGACTGTATTAGATGTTCAAATACGTCGTCGTTTTGAATTATACACTTTTCAATTTTAGATCGTTAAAAAGTGTAGCCCACTAAAGTGCTTCAAAATCCAAAGTATTGAACATCCATTACTCTGCCGTTCAAGTTACTTATTTTTAGTTGCACAATATACATTATACATTTGCACCAAATACTGAATGTATATTGAATTTTAAAAAATCGCTTATCGGTCATTTATGAGGCACCGATGCTTTCTCAAATGTAAACTCAGGTGCACACAAGTATTATATAGTATGTACATTCCATGCATTCTTCCTTACCAAAATATCCACTACTACTAATACAGCTCTGTATGTACGTACAGAGTTTTATTTCTACCACTAAAAGGTGTTGTACCGCATTGCCTATAGAGACGAATCCAAAGCGAAAGGTCAGACTTTGTCTTATGCAAAGATCTTATGTACCATACAGAAGAAATAGAATATAGCAAATACCTCCTAGACTTTTAAGAATTAAGAACCTGAATAAAAAGCAAGAGCGCTAAATTTTGCATCTGGTGGAAAAAATATGCGGGATGTTTTTAAAATTAATTATGCATGATTAATAAAATTGTCATCAAATTATAGGCTATTATTAGCTAAAGATGTAAAACACTCCGTTACAATAGAATACTGTAAAACGAAACCCTTCTATGTTTAAAATTCATTTACTAGATACACGCCGCATAACAACAAATATAAAAAAGGGTAAACTGTAAGCGCTTCATGCAAAACCATTTATAACCGGCATATTGAATAGCTATTCAGGTGACTAAAAAAATTATCAGTCGGTACTTGAATTTTAATACACTAAGTTATAACATAGTTTAATGAAGATAGCTGATAATTCAATTAAGAATTAAAAAACTAAAAAGGGGAAACTACAAAAACAGATTTAGGAATAATTACATTCAACAAAACAATATTGAGCAATGAGAAGTACTATTTCATTATAAGTATGTAAGAAATTTTGACCAATTTGAGCACGTGATATGCCTTAAGGAAACAGTAGCCAATACATGTAACTGAAGTGTAATATTCAAACATTGGTGAAAAAGCCAATTAATATAAATGCTATTTTATTTATACATTTTACATTTTACAAGAACTCAAACACCTAGTCGTAATTTTTGATGAAAATTTCATAAAGGAATTGTTTTAATAAAAATTAGCATAATTATCTGAAATCTTGAAGGCGATTCAGTTTGAATTTTTAAATTAAATTAATTTTTTTAAATAAAATAAACAAGAGAAATAGAGTTTATAACGTTCTTACTTATTTTTAGCTAAATTATTAGTTTGAATCAGATTTAAAAAAATGTCGTCAAACATAGATCTGCAAAGTCAAACGAAAAGTATACCTACCTATAGCTGGTCGAAATATAGCTACAGGGATGTCCCTAGCATTTAATCTCACTACATCTTCTGCAACAGCCTTTGTGAATGTGTAAGTATTGGGCCATTCACCCAGAATTCTAAAAAGAAAAAAACATCCGAATTAGCTCTAGAAATATGCAGGAAGATGATAATTGAAATTTTCAATAACGTATGGAATTTTAGTTAATAGACGCATCTAGGGTTTTTCCAATAGAAAGCGATGTAAAACAAACCAATGCATTATAATAGGCAACTATTCGTTAAATTACTCTTGCACATCACTCGGCAAGTTTCAAATATTCCATTAACATAAGTAATTTGAGAAATCTTTTGTTAAACATTTGAAGTCATAATTGCTAATGGCTTTCATTAAGGTACCCACTATTTGTGAAGCGTAAAATTTCAAATGGGAGAAATGAATAAAACATTTTTGAAACACGGTGATTGATGTAAAAAATCTGATAAATATTATTGCCCTAGTCTTCAGACTAAACGTTTGAATTATATTATACTGTAGCGTTGGTAAAGCATATTCATTACTTATGAGTTCTGCTATAAACTCTTAATCATTTGAAATCATGTAAAAATTTATTTCTTTAGAAAACAAATGATTTTTTTTACTATCTATTATTTCAATTCATTTTAACAGTATTTACTTGTTTGGTAAATTAAGCAATGACTTTAGAACTATCGACTTAAGAAATTTGTGTAAGGAATGAATAAATAAGCTTCATTTTCTAGGCAGCACAGTGGATGCCGTTATGAAACTTTATGTGCTAGGAAAAGCGGACGTATATTTTAATTTACCATTCCTTATTTAAGTACGTTGCAAATTTTGCATTTAAGCTACGTTTATGTGTACAAAGTTGGCAAAAGAAATAGCAGCAGTCGCGTTACTACAGTATCAACTACAGTTGGTTGCGGTGCAGGCAGCACAGCATAGACATGCATTTTAATGATGTCGGTTCTTGTCCGCTCGCAAAAAGTGCCGTGATGCCCTGCTGTCAAACTGAAGTAAGCAGGTGCATGCCAATTTGTCTGGCTACAGGTCACCTCCTTTAGGAAGTAGATCCCATTATGGCAGGTAGGTGGCTTTTGTCATCATGTCAGTGTAATGCCGACAGATGGCATTGCCATCCAATTTCTTACTTACATCATACCAAGCCTTTGGTAKATAGGCAAAACCAGTTCTATGATGCCGTGCTGTCTACACTAGACCTAAACTGCAGTGATGAGCTATAATGATAGCGAAATAGATCTATCAGCAGTTGATTGCGGTGCAGACAGCACAGCATAGACATGCATTTTAATTATATGCAAATATTATATCCACACAGTCTGTGTTCGCTCGAAGATAGCTACGTCTACGATAAACCCGGGTCTGAAGATGCTCACTACAGCAATGAGCGAAATGTCACTGAGGAGAAGATCGGCACGACCACGGCCAACTAATCCGGAAGTATCTACCATAAACATGGAAGGCTTTCTCTAAATTCCTGGGAATCTTCCACTATAGAGGTGGGAATAACGGTTACTCGTGTGGAACGTTCCATAGCGTTCCGTTCCAGAAATGTAACGTTCCAAAATAACGTTATTTTTTGGAACGATGTATTTCACAGTGTTGCGCAGTTGCGTGCCCGTTTTGTACTCAATCTTTTATAGTTAAAGAGAAGGGCGGGTATTTAACAAATTAGATCTATTGTATTGCACTTTGATTTGTTTATATTTATCATACAATTTTATATAATATAATCTGGTAACGCTAAAGTAGTTGCCTATTAGTAACAGTCTTTGCAGGAATGAGGTGTGTACATTAATCATCTCATTTTGTCGTAAGTTTCAGGTACAGACAATCAGATCTTGTTTGTAGGACACAATACAAAAAATTAGTGTGTTAACAATAACAAATAATCTTATTTTATTTCTTGTGTTAGAAGTTCGCTGTGAACTTAATTTTATAAGTTAAAGTTCTTCGCATTTACGGATTTTTTGTTATTTCAGAGTTGCTTTTAGTTTGCCAATAGGTACCTATATATTCGACTGTGGTGGTTTTTTTTTTTTTATTTTAAGGATTAGTATTTTCTGTTTTGTATTTGTTTACACTTAAGTTTATATTTGTTATTTTTATACATAAATAAAGAACTTGAGGGTTTTGTTAATCAATTCGATTAATTAAATACTGACGCTATCAAATACCTGACTACTAGACCCCTATTAATTATTATATCAATTTCTATAAAAAACACTTCTTAACATTTTAGTCATCATCAATTGCATAAGTAACCTAATTTACTTAAAAAAACCTTGCTGATGAACAAACTAGATGTATTTACGCGTTACTTTACGTATCGTCGTTTAACGATTGTGTTTCCCATTAGTTCCTTTCACGTTTCTCGTGCGGTTCCACGTTCCACGTTCCGCGTTATGCCCGTTGCCGGATTTACTAATACAGATTATTCGTGGTTGCCGTTTTTCGTACCACGTCGTTTCCGACCTTGAGTCAGCTTGCTGCGGTGACTGCATTGCGCTGTTATGACGTTCCACAATATAACGAGTTCCGTGCACAGTCGGGAACGTTACGTTCCGTTATTAAATAATAACGTTCCAAAATAACGTTACTAAAATAACGACCC
>QCXZ01000008.1:0-38941 GCA_025024175.1 Rhyzopertha dominica | reverse complement strand
ATTAAATCCACAGCGTTTTAAATGGTACATTATTATTATTTGTCCATTCACATAAAGTTTGAATATCTTAAACTATGAGTAATGGTTTTTTCATATACAAATGCCTTTGAATGCACTACAAGTAATAATTTTGAAGCAGGCATTTCATACGAAGAGCTATTCTTCTGAATAAAATGTTAATACTAAAGCCAGAAATTTTAGCGTTATGGCACACTCTACAATTGTAATGTCATGTGTTGGTCCATAGTAATGGTGGTTTCATTATATAAATAAGAGCAAATGACATAAAAAGGCACCTTAATAAAATTTACATCCTATATACATTCATTTTCATTTCAAGTGTAAAGTTATAAATGAATTTGACAGATTAGAATTATTAGTTTACAAGATCATAATTATTATTATCGCACAGAAAACCATCCAATGCACTCGCTAAAATCTTATTTAATTTTTATTTTAAATTTAAAATAGTATCTATCAATTCCCCATCGTTAAAGGCCATGTTTTTGCGCCATACCAATGCAACGCCTTTAATATTTTTAAATTTAATGCGAGGACGCTTTAAAGTGGGCGGTGTGAACGTATTATATATGAATACGCAAAGAGCGGAATGAAATAAATGCTTGCTTTTTAAAATAAATTTCGGACGCTCCAAATTGCGCGATTTAAACGTGTTATATACGACTACATCATCAACGGCAACGCCGATAAAATAGATAAAAATAAAGGACGCCCGCAAACCGACGTCCTGTACGAGAAATATACGGGCATCGCATACCTACTGGCGCGCCTGGCGGTCAACTAGCGGAACCAAAATTATACGCCAGTATGCTAAATGAGTAGTTCTTGGCTCACCCTAGCGTCCTCCCAAATTTTTGCCAGAAGGGAGTGGGGGTCTTCAGCAGTTCGATTACATAGGTAAAATATTAGAGCGTCCGTATACGGACGCTTCAATGGAAATGGACGCCACAATAGCGGAAAAGTGTCAATGTACGGACGCTTCAGTAATAGTGGGATGTATATATATATATATATATATATATATATATATATATATATTTTTGTCCAGCATACACAGTGAGGACCATTCACAGAAATTTTGCGGTAGCAGTGAGGTCCAGGAACTATGAGGTCCGTATATGGTCCTCACAATACTGGTTGCGCTTTAAAATATTCCCCACCCTTCTTATGTCATAATCCGTCAAAAAAACCCGGACCTCAATTTGGTTGTAGAATTGAAAAAATCGGTATATCGTAGTTCAGCGTTTTTCCAGACGGGGCGCTGCAAATAAAATATACTTCCCGACGCGACCGCGTGTAAACATGTTACATTCACTGTGAGGACCGGAGAATCGGCAACTACGTGATGTTTTGGTGTCGGTCTGACCAAATCGTTCTATCTCTTTGGCTCTACATATCGACGCATATTTCAGCTTTTGCTATTACCCATATCTCCGAAAACAAATAAAATACAATAAAATTCTGTTTTCACTGCTGCACCGCGAAAAAATATGACTCCGTCGGCTTTAATGTTTCCTACGTCTTAATGTGATTATCCGAATTATCTTTATTTTGCTATTGCATGGTATGTATGTGCTTCTAATGAATTTTTGAAGATAGAAAAAACTGCATACTTTTTGTCAATAATTGTAAACGTTATTCTTTGAGCAAAATATGTCACACATTTTAAATTTAAATATTACATGCCAACAAATAACTTTTGTGGCACTAGTCACAAATTATACCTAGGTTGGAGATTTTCATAATGGAGTATCTTCAAGAAAAAGAAATTTCTATTAGTTATTGGAGATTTGTTTATTGAAGTTACTCTAATTATACGCAACTGTTCTGTTCCAGCAGGTCTAATCGTATGTAAATTTAACTGTTTTGTAAAAAATTGTTAAATTCAACAAACGTGGTGTTTATAAAGTAAGGTGTAATAAGTGTGAAAATAGATTTTCAACATGATATTTAACTATCATACTAAGCCTTGACAATGACATTTACAAGTGTGACGTATTAGTTGTGCTTTTCTGACTGGTTGGAAATTATCGAGGCAACCTTGCGTACGGGTGTCCTAAATTCTATGCCCCAGGTTTTGCATTTCGAAATGCAAAGAAAAAACAAAAATTTCTCTGTGTGACTTGGAAGGGCATTATCTAAGGCCTATTTTAAGACACATTTTCTTTGTCACAATTTTGGAAATTACCATAATGATGTCACAATTATTAGATTAATATAGAAATTAAAGAATAATACTTCAGCACAACAGGTTTATTAACAATATTGGAATCGACACTCCTCATAACAATGCAATTATTAGTAATGAATCTGACCGACTGCTCTCAAACACGGTCTAAACGGAAGTCCCTGAAACAGCCCATCAGTACCTCCGCGTGCATGACGTCACCCTTAAAACACTCCAGCTCCAGCATTAGCCATAATAAACAAGAACCGGCGTCTGTGATAAGGCCTAGAATTCTTGCTGATTCTAACACAATTTACATTTTTTTAGTAAATGTGTATCTTTTTTGTTTAAAAGGTATAAGCCTAAATCTTCGAGAAAATGCCATTTTATGTACGCACTTTTAATCAATTGATTTCTTTTAAAATCGAGCATGTCATGGAAATTACTAAGCAATGACACACATTTCAGAAAAAAAAATTAATTAAAAAACTTTAAATGGCTTAACGAGGGCCCTTAGATAGGCAAAAATATTCGGGAAATCAAGGTCTTTTTGTCTACGCAAAATATGTGTATGTATTTACAAAACGGTTGTGGTATATGGTAATTTTCAAAATTTCAAGTACTTTGTGATTTTGCTGCTTTTATTGGATGGCAAGTGGAATGCATGCCCGATTTGAATAGAAAGAATCTGGTTAAAAGTGCAAACAGGCATTTAGGCTTATAGTTTTTAAACGGAAAAATGTACACCACATTTTTTTGTACGTAATTTACTGAGAAAAATTTGTAATTTTTAACGGTATAAAAATTTAGGTTTGTTTCTAGGAAACATAATTTATGACGTCACTACAGTAATTTCGAAAATTTTGACAAAACCTTTTTTGTCGCAAAATAGACTTTGGGTAACATGCCTTTCAAGGTTCCACATCAAAATTTTTATTTTTTCCTTGCATTTCGAAATACACAACCTGGGGTGTCAAATTTGGAACACCTTGTACAAACAATAGCTCACAGTTAACACTAGGATTTTAAGTATTGTCAATTAACTGTAAAATGGCTAGCAAGGCTCCTGCTTGTTCATCAAAAAAAGCTCGACATACAAAAATTGCCGATAAAAAATAAACAGCTCTGAAAAGGAGCATGAATAGAGCACCTATTATATCAACATCGACTTTCAAATGTTTGAAAAAAAAAACTAAAAACATACAGGTTGCTTCATTTACAAAAACAAATATGAGTAGCTTCCAAGACAGACGAAACACCGTGCATAATAAAATATGTGCCTGTACAATAATGGTTTCCGGACTCTAACAACCCGGGTGGCGCCTAACAAAACAACCATGTCTACACCTCCCGTTGGCGACGTTCTCGGGCCCTCTGCATGAAGACCCCTACCAGTTTCTGGACGACCTCCAGGAGTATCTTAAAGAGGTGCATGCAACCGACCGCACCAAGGTACTGCAAACGCTCGTTTGCCTTCGAGGGGAAGCCTGCAGGCCTTGGAACCCCTCGTCAGTTCGGGTTTCCGGAGCCTAGACTTCGCTAGTCTATTCCTCGACGTGTTCAGAAAGCAAGCCTACCAGGACTACCATAGTCGCCTTCAGAAGCTGTCGGATTGCCCCCAAGAGGAAGAAGCGAAGCCGGATATTCTTGCTGCAAGCGGTTTACTAGTGCCCGCTCTGTGCGTACCAGCGCAGCCAGGACACTGTTATCCAACGATGAAAGAGTTCGAGGAAGAGAAGGGAATCCACCACAGCCGAGTGTATGTGCATCCTGAGGCCCACCTAGCGCCTGCAACCATGCGCATCACATCCTGAGATGCAGCCCAGCCAAAACCTTTTCTTGAGGTGTTTCTGCCGCCAGCTAAGCGGCACAAGTTGACAGGGTTCGATTCTAGAATTACTGCAAACCTGGACCCCGCTCGTCTCCCAGAGCGGCCCCAGGTGCCTGACGCAAACAACGGACAGGGACTTGCCGTTCCATCGAGGCGCTATCACGAGGACGCCCTTCACCACCCAAGTTCTACTACACCGCCATCCTTCCCGGGGCTGTAAACCACTACGACCGTGGACCTGCTGAAACCGCTGTTCGCGCCCTTCAGTCTCTGAGACCGCCGATCACGGACCGTGTAATGAAACACACTTTGATAGGACAATTGCTTTTATATTTTTAATTATAAATTGTTTGCATCAATATTTTGTGTTATCTATCATGACACTATTTCTTGTAATATTATTATTTCCATTTTCCATGTGTGTAACATGTTTTAATAAATGAAATCAATAAAAGCAATGTTGGTTTATTCTAAAAAATAGTTTTTATTTACAACCCCCGAAACTTTTGGTTTTAATAAAATTTTGTAGATGTACTAAATTATATGATAAGCTGGATGCTGTAGAAAATTATTTTGAAATTTAATTTGTACAGGTTGAAATTGAAGTGGTGTTAGTAAAAACTAGCACTACCTACTTTTTTAGGATGAATTTATTTAATTTTGAAAAGGAATTTAAAAACCTTACAGTTTTTATAACAAATTTGCTCTTAATAAAATTTGATAGAATGTACAGTTTTCGAGCAAAACCAGTTTGAAACTTTGAATGCACTCTATATGTGATTGCACTGGAACATAAGATTGGTACAAATACGGTGTGCCACGACTTGTAACAAGTTAAGGCTGCCATTTCCCCGTGTATTAAAGTAGGGGTAACATAGTGTTCTACAAATCAGCAAATCTTAAGAAATATGTACTGAATTGGATTTATTGAATGTTTGCAAGGAAGGACATGATAGAACAATTGAAATAAGCTTTTAAGAAGTTTTTCCGTGCAATAGTTTTTACATAATTAGTTGTTGAAAATCATTAACTTACTGTCTATAATTGGGTGTATTTTCAAAGCAGTTGAGAGATTTTTGAACGTCAACTCCATGATGAATTTTGCTTTAGGTGGAAAAGAGGTTATTAATCTTTCAATTCTTCCTTGTTTCAACCTATAATCTGTTATAGTTTTTGAGATTTGCTGATTTATAGAAGTCAAAATCTTGAAACATCTCAATGTCAATAATGCTGAAAATCGCAGAGATTTATGGGATAAAATAGTCACAACAGCATCGTAACGGTCATTTAGCATGAGCAATACGATAAAATGGTTTAACTTTATGCCCTTGTTACCTATTTCATGCTTTTACTGAATATTGCTTCTGAGAGGGAAATGGCACCCTTAAGGAACATAATAATATGGTAAATATTATTATTGATCTCCTGAATTGCGGCATACCCTATGCGTATCAGTTCTTTTGTACCATGCTTATGTTTTCTTTATAATATAGCGTACTTTGAAAGATGCAAGTGGATTTTGCTCGCAATCAGTGGATTTCGGAATGACGTTTCGGCAAACACTGTTTAAATTTAATCTCTCAAAATTGTTCCCAAAATTGTTATTTTACATAAAAACATACAACACAATTTTTGCCCGCATACATAGTGAGGGCCGTACATCGTATATGACCCTCACAATAATGGTTGCGTTTAAAAAGACGCCCCCACCCTTTTTATACCATAATCCTTCAAAATACCTGGACATTACTTGTGGCAACAAAATACTTGCATATTATGCGGTGTATCTACGGATGAACTTGACAAGAGGAAAAACTTTTATATTTTCAATTTTACGACAAAAAGTGATTCTAGAATTAAAACACTAAAAATGTTCCAAGAGGGAAGTAAGACTATTATTTAGATGAAAAGTTCACGAAACAAAGTTGTTTACAATCTAAAATAAAGTGTAAATCCAAATTTTTAATTTTTTTGTAATAATAGTGTGCTTTCATGGTTATTTGCCGCCTTAGAGAAAAAAAATCAATATAGTCTTATAGATACGTCAACATTTTGTTTACGTACGTCTGTCTTTATTGTGATAATAAAAAAGATTACGTTATCGGCTATCTTAATTATTTTTTATAAAATGGAACAATTATTGGATCAAATTTAGAAATTTGAATTTTGATCTCAAAATTTGGATTTAAACTTAACTTTTGATTGTAGACATCTTGTTTCACAAAATAATGAAATTTGGAATAAAAATCCATTTTTTTTAGTTTAGTCCAATAATTGGCTTGTGTTTACTTTCTCAATCAAAATAGCAGAAAACGTTCAACTTCTTTATCACAATAATGGCCCTTGTAGACAAACAGAATTTTGATGCATCCCCAAGATCGGCTATGTTGATTTTTCTCTCTAGGGCGGCAAATAACCATAAAACAGTATTATTGGACTAAAATATAAAAATCGAATTTTGATTTCAAAATCTGGATTTACATTTTATTTTAGATCATAAACAACTCTGCTTTATAAACTTTTTGTCTAAAGTAATAAATAATGGCATTTCTCTCTTAAAACGTTTTATAGTTTATGGACAGCCTGCATATGTAATTTCGGATTTTTTTTGATAAGCTAAACTTTTTATAGGAAATGACTTTTTGGTGTAAAATTGAAAATAAATAAGTTTTTCCTCGTGTCAAGTCAATCCGTGGACACACCGTTTGGCAGAATGAAATTCTGAAACTGTAACATAGAAATGTGTGTCGAATTTTGTAAACAACAGGGCGTTTGATTTAGCTCATAAAGAAGACAGAAGCCATAACTGGAATCTTAACCGTTTTATTGAATTATATACAGGATGTCCTCAAAATACACCGACAACGCTTGACAGGTGATAGAAAAATGCAATTTTAGCAACATTTTACAAATAAAAAAAATTCCGAAAACGTTTTGTTTTTGATAAACAGGGTGTCCGGAAATGATGTGCGAATATTTTAGGAGATGATTGTACTCTAAAATTATTGATATAAGTTCCTCTACTCTTTTTTTAGTCAGAATTAACTAATACAGGGTGTCAAAACTATTTTTTTAATTGCTTTTTTTAATTAACTTTTTGTTAGTGTCTCGCTTGTTTTCAAATTTGGCAAATATATTTCTTATATTAGTTAACTTTTTTTGTAAAAATTTGAAGTAATTTGTTCAATGCCAAAGGACTAAAGCTGCCTTTGATCCTTAAATTATCGCACAGAACATTTTTTGTTTGTAACTATTTTTAAATTCATATAGCTTAGTCATTAAGAACTCCAAAAAATCTCTGAAAAGTCTCTCTTGTTATATTACGATAGAATGAGCCGTTTACGAGAAAAATCGATTTCAATTCATGCTTGCACGCTATGCTGCTATGGCAACCAGTTCCGTATAAGGAAGCATTTTTCGTCGTACATTTAAAGAAAGTTTTATTCCTATTTATAACATTAAAAAAAGCTGAAATTATTTTGCCTGGAAATTTCGGAATATTATACCTAATTCGATGGATTCAGAGCTGTTGTGTTATCATAGGAAAGTAACAAGCATGCATGATTTAAAATCAATATTTCTTGAAAACCGCTCATTCTGTCGTAATGTGACAAGAGTACCTTTTTTAAAGGTTTTTTGACGTTCTTAATGAATGTGCTATCAGAATTTGAAAACAGTCACAAACAAAAAAATTCTGTGCGATAATTTAAGGACCAACGGCAGCTTAAGACCTTTGGCATTGAACAAATTACTTCAAATTTGTACAAAAAAAGTGAACTAATATGAGAAATATTGAATTTGAAAACAATCGAGGCAGTGACAAAAAAGGTTATTTAGAAAAGATTAATTTAAAAAAATAATTTAAACACCCTGTATCTCTGTTAATTTTGAGTTTTCGAAAAAATCGCATAGGAACTTGTAGAATCATCTCCCAAAATATTCACACATTATTTCCGGGCACCCTGTATAGGTTGTTAAAGTTAAATATAATAAATTAACTTTTTTAAACCATTTCTGAACTATAAAAGTTATCGACTTCAAATTTGGTAGGAATTATAATGGAATAACGCACAAAAAAATTAACGCAAAAGCACCAGTGGCATGCGCTAAGGTAATGCAAGCCTCTGTTTACGCCTGTGCATTTTTTACAAAACTAAAACGGTATTATAATCTCATGTCTGATGAAGTTTACCGTAAAATGACACCGTAACCTCTAACAATCGATATTTTGAGTACAAAACGCAACACTAATCCGAAACATAGTAATCCGAACTACATTTTATTTGCGGTTTCGATAATCCGAACTGCGTGTTTGTTTATATACATAAATTAAAAAATAAAAAAATAGTAGAACTGGTACTGGAAAGTAATGGCATTAGCAGTGGCGGCTCCTGAATTTTCAAAGGGGGGGCGCATAAGTAACAGTAGCAATACTAATAGTAATAAAATCTAAACTTTTTTTATTTCTCTCAAACATTCACCTATAAGGGCCAAAAAATAACGTTATTTTTAAACATAAAATAACAATACTTAATAACGTCAATATTAAACAGAACTTTTTTCTCACAAAAAATCGCCTATGGGACACCGCAAATAACGGTCGTCGTAAATCTTCGATGAAATACTACTTTATGCAAAACAAAGCGAGCACGAAGACATCTACGACTATTAACGAACTRATCCATGCSTATTCCGATCCGAATCGGGTCCGCCGGCGCAAAATGCTAGCGCCCAGCGCGGGCGAATTCTTGCGTGTATTAAACGGTACGAAAAATTTTGTTGTCGTGGTTGTCAAGGCAACGTCCCATAAGAAATGTATTAGCACTGGGCGTATTTAAGTCGCGGGACTCCGGTCAAGTAACTACCGTCGAGCAGAAAGACAAATAGGTACGTGCGTACTGGTGTGGCAAGTGTAGGTACGTATATCGTGGCGCGGCGAGTCATTCTAGTATTGTGTTATTAATTATTCTGGGTGTTTTCGCTGAAAATATGGCGGTAAATGACAAGTCAAAATTGGATAGACATATTAATATTTATAGTTACAAAAACATAGTAATTCATTACAGCTTTAATAATAAAAACAGTTTGCAATAATTTTAAATATTTTATGGTTGTTAGGGAGGGCGCGCGCCCTTGCGCCCTTAAAAGAAACCGCCACTGGGCATTAGTAAGGTATATTTTTTGCTTTTTAACAATATATCACATGTTACACTTATTTTTTAGAAATAATTTTTATTTGCGGAAGTACTTTTAAATTCACATTTTCTGTCTTTCGTTTTTATTTATTTTATGAAATATGGATTGCCATGGTTAAACGTCTAAAACAAATGAAACAGAATGGTCAAAGTGTGCCATGACGCTAATATTTCTGGGTTTTTGTCTTAAAATTTGTATTGCGAAGGTCAACTATTTACATGGATTAATTACAATAAAATAGAATACTATTGTAGATAGGTACATGCTAAGGCAGTTAAATCGTCGAATGCAAAAATATCTTTTACTCATAGTTTTAGATATTTATTTTAGCGAAGAAATGGATAAACCAAATGATATTATTGTGTATTTAAACAGATTCTGCTGCTCTTTGTATTATTATTTTTTGTTAATAATTCAATATAAAAAATTAATTGGACTTTATTGCATTTTTACATTTTATCGGCAGTAATTTTTCCAATGATTTCTTATTAACGGTTAAGACAAAAATATACAATCATGGCACTGTTTGACGGTTCTATTTCTTTTGTTCTGCGTGTTTGTTCAGAACAATAGTGATTTTATAAAAAACTAAAACAAGTGACAAAAAATTGTAAATTTAAAATAGTTTTCGCATATTATAAATTATTTGTAAAAAGTAAGTATCAGGTGTGACATATCGTTGAAAAGCAAAAAATAGGTTCTATTTAATGCCATTATTTTGCGGTACCGGTTTTGCGATTTTTTAACGCCCCTAAAAATAAATCTCAAAATCTCTAGTTTGTATTAAAAAATTGATAGAGCCTCATTGTAGAGTTATATTTTGCAAACAATTTTTGTCTTAACACTTTTTTACATCTTTTGAATTAAGCAAGATATGCCTTCTCGAAAGTTTCGCAAAATGTAAGTTTTTTCATAACAACTTTTTAAGTAGACCATGGATTTCGAACTTTTTAACGGCGTTTTGTAGATTATATAAATTGACACAATTTTTGTAATAACATTTTTCTTGTAAAATCAATATTAACGTAGATATTTTGAGTGGCCCCGATAAAATGGACACCCTGTATAGGGTGTTTTATTTAAAAAATTTAAGAATGTATTGAACGACCCGTGTATAAAAGTGGGAGGAGTAAAAATATTTTGGTTTTGTAGACATAAGTACCCCGCCGATCACTGCATTTGCTGAATTTTAAAAACCGTAGTAACATTTGTGTAATATTCCATCCACGCACTAATGGGCCACCCTGGATAGCGTGTCCCAAAATTAGCTTACCAAACTTTGCTATTAGATTATATGTCTAAAAATAGTACTCAAGTTCTCAAAAACATAATTCGGAAAACGGAACTATCGTCTCTGAAATATGCGTCCCTGAATACGGTTTTTATTAAAATTTTTATTATTATTTTTGAGCTTAGAATTCCTAGTAAAGTTTGGCAGGCTAATTTTGGGTCACCAGCTAAACGGAATTCTTGAACCTTAACAAAAAATGTGTATGACAATTTTATAAGCTGCTAGGTATTTGACTTACCTCGTAAGGAAGACAGGATTCATAACTAGTATCTTAACTCTATTATTGAAATGTTTACAATAAATATAAATAAGCACCTAATGTTTGTTCAAAATTTTGAAATTTTATTTGCCAACTAGTTAAATTTATGGAGGTGAGGGTAAAAGTAAGCCTCATTTTTTTGTATGATATTTTTTTAATTATCACTTTAAAATTTTAATACCTTAAAAGTTACACAAAAAGAGAAATTCTTGTCAATTTAACTCTTAAGTAAGTACGAAAGTTAAAACGTATCTACCGATCCTGGTCTCTCAAACAACTATTTTGCTTTGATTTGTTCGGACTTTTTTTCTTTTCAACAACTGTATGCCCGTAAATCAAAATTTTACAGTATGGAACTTTACAATTGTTTCGTTTTACCGTTTTAAGAAAAATCTGCACAAGTAGACATTTTTAGCATTGAAACAGAAAAAAAATATCATTTATGACATAAACTCAACATACACAAGAAAGCTACATGTTTGCCTAAAGCTGAAGAATGTTTTGAATGAGAAACTGCGCGCGTCAAAAAATAAACGCGTTATGTGTAATATATTATGGTCTGAGATCACTGAAAAAAGGAGGATTTCTGCAAAAAGTATGTAAAACAAAGTAAATCTCTTGTGATGATAAGTACATCATGATCGTATTTTTCATTTTGTAAGATTTTTGTAGTTTTGCTGTTATTGTTTTGCTCTGAAATAGGCGTGGTGCATAGGTGCATTCAATACCTCTTGCGTATCAATCATAACCAATATTTCACTTGAATGAGTTTTTTTAAAGTCTGGATTACCACGCTAAAACAGGTACAGGTGCAAAACCAATGTTTTAGGTGCGCAAAATTTGACTTTGTAGTTAGGAATCGAATGCTTAAAAATGTTACACAAATACCGATCAGCGGTCTGTGAGACCGCTATCAAACTTTATTATATTATTAAAATTAGCTAAACCTAGATACCGACAAAAGCTTCTGGCAAGCAACTAGTCATGACGTGACTTAATGGTACATAGAGGGAGAACTCACTGTGGCCACCTCGCCCGTCAAACTAAAAATTTTAAAGCACAGGGCGGTCTCGTATACCGATGGTCGGTAGTTTGGGGTTAAGGCACGTGGTCGCCAACCCATCCATCGCGAGCTACCGCTAGCTATCAAAGGCGGTTCTGGTAGCTCACAACATTCTTTAAGATTAAAAATTCAAATGTGTCAAATTCGTAGAATATCCCACAAATTTTGCAAATTTGCATAATAACATGGGAGAGAAAAAAACTAGCTTAATGATTTTTGATATAAAAGCAATTATAAAAAACATTTTTGGAAGCAAAACTTAATCAACCGCGATACCAAGCAATTTTCCTGCCGCTGCAGAGAAGATATTACTTATTTATTGGAAACATATTGTAGTTTCTAATTATGTTAATAGAAAGTGTTAGTAATATTTTTTAGAATAAATCACGCTAATAAATGCGTTCTCCTAATTTTGAGATATTTTGTAGTCATCGCGCTTGTTGCCATACAGTAAAGAAGTAGTATGGTATGTATAAAAAGCTATAAAGTATCCAAATTCTATAAGAACATTTCAAAAAGTTCACCTTCGAAAAAGTTATGTGCATTTTTACCATTTGCACACTATTTTGATGAATGGTACCTAACAAGTGAATTAAGTTGCTTGCATACGGAGTATTTCAGAATTAAGGGAACGCATTTAGCACCGTGATGCACTTAAAAAAAAACACTGCCTATGGACATAGTTTGAAAAATGTCGCATACTGGAAATACGCCCCCACTAATTCTTTTGCAATAAAACCGTAAATGCAAGCAGGATTTGAAACCCATATTACTCAAGAATGGTACACTACATCGTAAATTGACGTAATTAACAGCCTCTTTTTTGCATAAAAGCATTGAACAACACTTGAAAAAGGAATATTCAAAAATGTAACAAGTTTACAAATCAAACTTTAAAATTCTGAAAGCACTATCGCATTTGTCGCAAAAAGTCTAGTAAATGTTCAAAATTTCATTTGTTTACTACTATACGTTTCCAGAGATATTAATAAAATACCTTCGTCAGGTTGTCTCACTTGGGGGGCTAAACTCTTTTAATATGCATTTTTCGGCAAATTATATTTACAGAAAAGTTTTTTTAATTTTTGGATTTATTTTAAACTGGTAAAATATTGCCTCCTATTTTCGGGACAACCTGTATATGACAACTTTTTTTATTCAATAATTTTAATTTTTATTGGTGTCTTCTTGCATTCAAGACTTTTCGTATTCATTTATTTATTTTAATTAGATTTTTTTATTCAGGTTGCCTGTTTTTTTTTTCTGATCAAGAAGGTATAAAGTTCTCTTTAAGTTCAATAAATGCCTTTTATAAATTTACATACAAATTATATTTGTATGTACGACAGTCGTCTGCTAACTTATTTTTAATTCCTACTGGTGATACAGCACTTATACACCACCTTCGTTGTTACTAATCAATAATAAGTCACTGAACTTTGGCAACCTCGCCTGGTCCTCTTTGTGATAGGTTTAAGTTAGTATACACAGATATACAGCCTCACAATGTTAGGAATAGAAATTAGGTGTATAAAGGCCTCACATTGATATTATATTGTACGGTCCTCAGAATGACATGTATATAAAACTTTTATATCCTTGTTGTTTTTGGGAGTATACTGGTGATCCCTGTATTTCTGACGCAAAATAGATTAGGAAACGCTCTCGCAGATGTCGCTAAGCAGCTTCCTTCTGGTGGTCCTTGTAATGTTAGTTCTGTAGTAGGTCCTCCCAATGGTAGCCAGCCAAGAATATATATATATATATATATATATATATATATATATATATATATATATATATATATATATATTGTGTTAGCGTACCAAATGGCATCCGCCCTACCGCCCGGCACTTTGGCATCCACTGATATACACGCCGTATATCCCATGTATTTTGTTGTACTGACTACGGCCCTGTTGACGTCCGGTACAGCTAGCGCGTGAGGTTGCATCCTTCTATACATATTATACAAAAAAAGGTTAGGTTGGCAGCCGTATATTACAAGATGGCATCCTCCGCGCTGTTGCCGGATAATTTTCGTAATGCGCAACACCCGCACTAACCATATTCTAAGCAGTTTAGAGTTTCGCATTAGTTGTGGCATATAATTATTTTCATTTGGAAGCTTATTTATTGCACACAAATATTGTATTAATTTTTGAGACCTGTTGCCTAAGTTTAAACGTGGACAGAGTCATTTTAAAGTCGGCGTATCTTAAAAACACCTGGAAGGGAAATGACCAACAGATATACGATAAAAATAGTTTAGATTTGCCTTGTCTATCGCAAAGGGTCGCAATCGCTGAAGTAAATTGAAAAGAATGCAATTTAATTAAAAGTTAAAATATTAAGACGGGTTTAAAACCCATCTCCTAAAATGTATGCATTATTTAACACAAATTTTGTCTGAAAGATTTTATCTACTAAGATAAAGCTCCTAATATGTTTTAAACTATTAAAACTAGGTTTACCAACTTATTATGTCTAAAACAGAATGTTACTCAACAATTTATTTCGTTATCATTTCATTTGCAAAAAATCAAATAGCAGGATATGTAAATGGGAATAAATTTTACACAGATTTGAGAATATCGTCATTTTCTATCTAAAACAAAATTATGCAGAAAAAACAAACAGAGAATATATTTCACCCTAGGTTAATGGTTCTTGGCATCTTTCATATTACGAAATTGATACTCTTGAAACAGAGGTTCCAAATCTGATGGGTAGGTGCTGGTAGCTTATATGAGAATTATTAATTTTGCATTACATTTTATTTTTTTGCACATAAAACGACTTATATGCTATTCTTGCATCAAAAAACAACATGCTATCAACAAATAAGAATGTAAATACTAGTGCCTGTGTGCATCTTTTTTTTTGGAACCTTATCACATTAAAACATGTATACTGAACATGAGATAGAAAGACAAGATATAGGAGCATTAAATATAAGTTTTTAATGTGGTCTGATAAAGTTTATAACAAGGAACAAGTAGTAGATGCACTATTTTTTAAAAATTAATTACCGCTTTTCAGTTTCAATATAGATTAAATTTCCTACTTTATTTGTCGCTCAAGAAGTCAGCTATACTCTATACCTTAAGAAAAATCATATTTATTGGAGCTCAAAATTCTTGATTTTGTTGGTTTATATTAAAGTACCTGTCCTTTCTCGCCATCTTGCCGTAAAAATAAAAGATAAAAATGTGATTCGATTGCACATTACTTATAATTATATTACATTTTGGTTATTGGAATGAAAGCGATATTTATTAATTACAAAACAGAAATTGAAAAACATCATCCTTATCCTCTACATCACAATAATTGGATTTCTTCTGTATCAGACAAGTTTTCTCAAACCAGTTCCAAGTTATTAAATATTAAATAAGCAGCTATAGCTCAAATTCATATGTTTTAGCCGCACTGATCACCATTAGGTTCAACCTCGTCTAAGCATTAACAATCCCTAAATATAAAAGGTAACGTTGACGCAGTTATCACCTAATTTGTGTGCAGAGTGCCGAAGCAGTTTGTTAAGCAGAACGTATACAATTTTTCTTCCAACAGCACAAATTGCTTTAAAAATAACTAAGCAATTAAGAAATAAATATATATATTAGACGCCAATCACGAATTTTATTATTTCTAGGATATCATATATAACTTGTTGCATCTCAAGTCTTTGTAAGTAAAACGTAAAAACACGTACAAATAGCGAAATAATAACATCAGCCATAATTTATGACAATGCAATGAAGCAGTTATAATAGAATTGTGGGCCTGTTTTGCCGACTTGCCTGCCGTTGGCCGTAACAGATATTTAAATTCGGACTATCAACCATTTTATAACAGGGACCGCAATGAGTCTATAAGCTCATACAGTGCTCATGTTGACAAATGGTCTCGCTCGATTTATCAGATAATTCTAAAGATCGTTTCGACCTCAAACGATCATTATCATTATAGCGTTAGATGTGCAAAATTTTGCTTCTGTTGCATATTTTACAGGGGTTGTAAAGTAGCGTTGTAAAATCCTCTGCCCTGGATTTTGAGGGCCGATTTCCTAGTTTCGGCAAAGTCAAAGGCGTACTGGACGTGGGAATTTCTATTTTCGTATTTGCCAATTGTGTTTTCTGATGCTGACCTATTTTATTTCTAAAAGATCTAAACGGTTTTGTTTTTTACTTTTCCCTTCGCAACGTAAGATTTTGATGTCGTTTTCAGCAAAACCTGTTTTGCTTTTATTTGAATATTTCGACCAAGATTAGAGACAATGGCGAACCCATTCAACGTAAAATAACTTTGATGCATGCAAATTTCCACACTATTTAATAGTTATGTTTTCTGTGTTTGATAGGTGGCAGTTTTCTATTAAATTTTTGATAGAGGTATAGAAGCGAAAAGATTAGACACATCAGAAGACACAAGGAAAGCATTATTTGGTACTGATAATTATTTTACCTTTTTCGCGAAACCTATTATGGAATTCTTCAAGCTGAATAGATTGGCATTCAATTGAACCTGTTAAAACGTTGTTGGTAAATTTGCGTAATGGATCATTAATGTAAAAAACGACCGGTGTGAGAGTTGAATTTTTGGGAGACCATATAGAATTGGAATACAGGGGTTCATTATTCTTAATTTGTACTTTTCTTCGTTTAATATCAAGTGTTTCAAAGATTTTACAATGCTAGTGACATCTATTTGGATCTAGTCTGTGAGATCTGAATCAAACTTAGAAAAGCTTTTTGTATTCAATAAATCATTTAGTTTAGTTCGCTATTCATCTGGTTTTAATAAATAGTGAATTATCTGTACATTTTTGTTTTATGCTTTTTTCGATTTCTACATTTTATACGAATAGCAGCGTTGTATTCATTTGATATCGTATCGTATCATTCGTATCTTCAGTTGACTTATTAGTCCAACGCTAATTCTGATTTCAAATTCTTTTTTAGACACTGGTAAAGTTGAGTTACATTTTAGATTTTTATTTAATTATTTTTGTTTTGCCTGTGTAAAATGTGCATTCGTAAGGTTGACTAAACGATTATTGAATTTAAATTCGCACTGGGGATTAACCGAGTTGATTTTAATTCTATTTTCTATTTGATGAGCAAACTAGCATTTGAACATCGCTGTAGATGTCGTTAGTTATCTCATAAAAATTATGTTTAGCAGTTTTTATGTAATTATTTGTCAACTAATTTTAAATGTTCACCCGGGTTTTGCTGACGTGTGTGCCACTTTCTGATTTCCAAGTCGATCCAAATGGTTATTGCTCGCTGTATGGCCCTTTTTTCACAAGTTATTGTTACACTTAATATTCATATAGCCTGCTGTAAAACCATAGAACTTACATTGATTATTAAACCAAATAGGATTAGATCACATTTACTTTAAGTAAAGTCTCTTTGAAGACAAATACCAATTTACCCCACTGGCGGTGAGACTACAAAGAATGCCGTACAATGTTAATATAAATGATAAATAACATATTTACGCCGCAGAAAATTATTTTAACGGTGTTAGTGTTTGCGTTTGCGTTAAAAATAGGTTGAATAGATTCGGAATAAAAGTAATAGAGATAATTAAGTGCAATTTGGGACGTCTTGTTAACAATAAACCAAAAACCAAAAGCGGTATTTACCAACTAAAATGTATGCAATGCGATATTGTATACATAGGACAATCAAGTTGAGCTATTAAAATAAAAGCACAACAGGTGCCATTGCATAAAAAATAATCATTATACTTACATGAAAACGATATTTCGAAAGGGAAGGTAAAAAAATGAACCTTTTGGAGCTTTTGAAAATAAAGCAGTCTGAATCAGAAAAAACATTTGGCAAATAAGGAAATAAAAATTCCCACGTCCACCACACCTTTGATCTTGCCGAAACTAGGAAGTCGGCCCTCAAAATGCAGGTCAGAGAATTTTACAACGCTACTTTACAGCCCCTGTAAAATAGGGGACGTAAACAAAATTCTGCACATCTGAGTTTAGTATAATGTTGTTATCTATCTGGTAATGTCTGTTTGAGGTTGAAGCGATCGTCAGAGTTATCTGATAAATCGAATGAAGTAGATAAAGCACATACATTCAATCGGCTTCAATCAGTTTTCAAGCTACCTAAATAGTTTCGAGATAACTGCACTACAACACCCTGTAATGCTTTCCGTCCTAACATCGGATGAAATGTGCCCTTAAATTTAAATTTTCCTACAACAATCGCCAGTATCTCATTCATTACTAGCACTTGTATTTGGACAAACGTGAAATTGCTCTTTCCGTGTTCCAACACGCCAAAGAACTATTTTTACGTGCGTCTCATTGAAAGTAATGGGCCTTTGGTGCATAAAACCGAAAAATAACTTCTAAACCAGCGTTATGAAATGCTCACTATGTAGAACAGAATCATTAGGAAATTACTGTAAGCACTGACCGCGTTTAATTTTGCGCTAAACGAAAAGCTTTAGATGGTGCACTCGTTGAGACATTAGAACTACTTAGATTAGAAACAAGCTGAAGGTTTTACATGTAGTTTGCTTTCAGTTTAACTATTTGAAAATATCCGATTAAGAGTCTGAAGCTTGTTTACAAGCAACCTACCATATTTCCCGTACGCACCTAAAATTCCACGAGTCTTCAAATTTCACGGCTACTTACAGACTAACGATGACTTAACGAATACCTATTAAGCCCACAGAAGCTCTGCTTATTATCATTTTACTAAGTTATTGTTTGTCGGTTATTTATTATTACATACAGTAGTAATTTCACAATAATGATTTATGTACTGTAGTTACGCTGTTTACCACCAAATAATTCGAATGCACAGTTTTCTCATTTCAGTACTACTATACTATAGTATCAAACCAGCAAATATTTTAGTGTAATACGTGAGTATGATGTAATGTAAAAATGGCGTTCAATTCGCTTTAATTGACCTTAAATAGCAATTTTTTCGTTTATTTTAAACAATTTATATTAAAAAATGTTTGGATTTTAAGTGAAGGTTTCGATACTTTAATTATAAAAATAAAATTATTAAGCGAGACGAATAAGTGTATTCGATGTGATTGCCCTTTTTTGCAAATGCTTAAAATACTGAGGTCTTGTCTAAATCATCTCATAATTTTTTTAAGCTTTCTTCTATGTCATAATGTATTTACTAAATAATTTCGCTGTGGAAAATGAAAGGTGCAAGAGAATTCATATGCCCTCTCAAAACATCTACTTATAATATGAATCTTTGTTTTTGGCAGCTTTTGTTTTAAACACGCTTATGCAGTTGTTCTATCTGGCCGCGTATGCTTTGCGCTTTTTGATGAACTATCCTATTTTACGCAGATACCCTTATGCATTACCGTTTCACCCTCGTTTTGTGAGAAATTAAGCGCCTATTTTTTAAATAAACTGTAGTAAAAGGCTATTGCATCATAAAAAAATACATAGCATCGAAAACACTATAAACGTGTGGTACGACAAAGGCCTGCTTATTCTTTTTAGTACTTCTTAGACATTTTCAATTCATATTTATTCAAAAATGCTTAACGCGACCCATAAAAGAGCACAAATCTCGCTAACTTTCCAAAATACAACGTACCCAGCAAGTACGCATAATTGCCAGTTTTCCTGGATGCCATTCTGAGTGCAATCTCGACCGCTCATGTATATACCGAATGCGATGGTCGCGCCAACTACAGAAGACTGCGCTGAACTAGGCAATATACAAAGAGTCGGGGTTGGTGCAAAATAACGTCCGGCTAAATTTCGCTTCATTGGATGGAGAACAACCCATAGTAGCCGTCCTTAAAATATTTCATGTGAGTCAAGGTGGCATCCGTATATCGGATGCCACCTTACCCCGGACGCCAACTTTACCGCGATTTTAACATGGGAGGATGCCAACTTGTGCGCGAAATATATATATATATATATATATATATATATATATATATATATATATATATTCTTGGCTGGCTACCATTGGGAGGACCTACTACAGAACTAACATTACAAGGTCCACCAGAAGGAAGCTGCTTAGCGACATCTGCGAGAGCGTTTCCTAATCTATTTTGCGTCAGAAATACAGGGATCACCAGTATACTCCCAAAAACAACAAGGATATAAAAGTTTTATATACATGTCATTCTGAGGACCGTACAATATAATATCAATGTGAGGCCTTTATACACCTAATTTCTATTCCTAACATTGTGAGGCTGTATATCTGTGTATACTAACTTAAACCTATCACAAAGAGGACCAGGCGACGTTGCCAAAGTTCAGTGACTTATTATTGATTAGTAACAACGAAGGTGGTGTATAAGTCTTGAATGCAAGAAGACACCAATAAAAATTAAAATTATTGAATAAAAAAAGTTATCATATAGGATAAAATAGGAGGCAATATTTTACCAGTTTAACATAAATCCAAAAATTAAAAAAACTTTTCTGTAAATATAATTTGCCGAAAAATGCATATTAAAAGAGTTTAGCCCCCCAAGTGAGACAACCTGACGAAGGTATTTTATTAATATCTCTGGAAACGTATGAAATTTTGAACATTTACTAGACTTTTTGCGACAAATGCGATAGTGCTTTCAGAATTTTAAAGTTTGATTTGTAAACTTGTTACATTTTTGAATATTCCTATTTCAAGTGTTGTTCAATGCTTTTATGCAAAAAAGAGGCTGTTAATTACGTCAATTTACGATGTAGTGTACCATTCTTGAGTAATATGGGTTTCAAATCCTGCTTGCATTTACGGTTTTATTGCAAAAGAATTAGTGGGGGCGTATTTCCAGTATGCGACATTTTTCAAACTATGTCCATAGGCAGTGTTTTTTTAAGTGCATCACGGTGCTAAATGCGTTCTCTTAATTCTGAAATACTCCGTATGCAAGCAACTTAATTCACTTGTTAGGTACCATTCATCAAAATAGTGTGCAAATGGTAAAAATGCACATAACTTTTTCGAAGGTGAACTTTTTGAAATGTTCTTATAGAATTTGGATACTTTATAGCTTTTTATACATACCATACTACTTCTTTACTGTATGGCAACAAGCGCGATGACTACAAAATATCTCAAAATTAGGAGAACGCATTTATTAGCGTGATTTATTCTTAAAAATATTACTAACACTTTCTATTAACATAATTAGAAACTACACTATGTTTCCAATAAATAAGTAATATCTTCTCTGCAGCGGCAGGAAAATTGCTTGGTATCGCGGTTGATTAAGTTTTGCTTCCAAAAATGTTTTTTATAATTGCTTTTATATCAAAATTCATTAAGCTAGTTTTTTTCTCTCCCATGTTATTATGCAAATTTGCAAAATTTGTGGGATATTCTACGAATTTGGCACATTTGAATTTTTAATCTTAAAGAATGTTGTGAGCTACCAGAACCGCCTTTGATAGCTAGCGGTAGCTCGCGATGGATGGGTTGGCGACCACGTGCCTTAACCCCTAACTACCGACCATCGGTATACGAGACCGCCCTGTGCTTTAAAATTTTTAGTTTGACGGGCGAGGTGGCCACAGTGAGTTCTCCCTCTATGTACCATTAAGTCACGTCATGACTAGTTGCTTGCCAGAAGCTTTTGTCGGTATCTAGGTTTAGCTAATTTTAATAATATAATAAAGTTTGATAGCGGTCTCACAGACCGCTGATCGGTATTTGTGTAACATTTTTAAGCATTCGATTCCTAACTACAAAGTCAAATTTTGCGCACCTAAAACATTGGTTTTGCACATGTAACCTGTTTTAGCGTGGTAATTCAGACTTTAAAAAAACTCATTCAAGTGAAATATTGGTTATGATTGATACGCAAGAGGTATTGAATGCACCTATGCACCACGCCTATTTCAGAGCAAAACAATAACAGTAAAACTACAAAAATCTTACAAAATGAAAAATACGATCATGATGTACTTATCATCACAAGAGATTGACTTTGTTTTACATACTTTTTGCAGAAATCCTTCTTTTTTCAGTGATCTCAGACCATAATATATTACACATAACGCGTTTATTTTTTGACGCGCGCAGTTTCTCATTCAAAACATTCTTCAGCTTTAGGCAAACATGTAGCTTTCTTGTGTATGTTGAGTTTATGTCATAAATGATATTTTTTTTTCTGTTTCAATGCTAAAAATGTCTACTTGTGCAGATTTTTCTTAAAACGGTAAAACGAAACAATTGTAAAGTTCCATACTGTAAAATTTTGATTTACAGGCATACAGTTGTTGAAAAGAAAAAAGGTCCGAACAAATCAAAACAAAATAGTTGTTTGAGAGACCGGGATCGGTAGATACGTTTTAACTTTCGTACTTACTTAAGAGTTAAATTGACAAGAATTTCTCTTTTTGTGTAACTTTTAAGGTATTAAAATTTTAAAGTGATAATTAAAAAAATATCATACAAAAAAATGAGGCTTACTTTTACCCTCACCTCCATAAATTTAACTAGTTTGCAAATAAAATTTCAAAATTTTGAACAAACATTAGGCGCTTATTTATATTTATTGTAAACATTTCAATAATAGAGTTAAGATACTAGTTATGAATCCTGTCTTCCTTACGAGGTAAGTCAAATACCTAGCAGCTTATAAAATTGTCATACACATTTTTTGTTAAGGTTCAAGAATTCCGTTTAGCTGGTGACCCAAAATTAGCCTGCCAAACTTTACTAGGAATTCTAAGCTCAAAATTAATAATAAAAATTTTAATAAAAACCGTATTCAGGGACGCATATTTCAGAGACGATAGTTCCGTTTTCCGAATTATGTTTTTGAGAACTTGAGTACTATTTTTAGACATATAATCTAATAGCAAAGTTTGGTAAGTAAATGAGATTTATAATCTCCAATTAGTTCTAAAGAAAACATGCCTTTTTGAAGTTTGTCGTAAAATAACACCCGAACCCCTAAAAATCGATATTTGAGTAAAAAATGCAAGATTCCTGTAAACTGAACCTGACGCGTTATTAAAATTCGGCAAAAATCAACGTCAAATAATGTTTCAGGGCCCTTTCAAATGTTGAAGGCATCTAACGCGTTTCCCGCGGGAAGATCCGCGATACGTCCCAAACTTTAAAAAACTCTCGACCGACAAAGCTGTTGATGCGTAATTAATGATTCGGACGTTGAAACACGGTGGTAATTATTGTAAATTGACATATCAGCACTTTTCAAGTGTTTTCGGTCGAAAACAAACGATCCGGACTTTTGGGCATTCCGTATTACAATCGGCAGTTGGTCAGTGGACAACAAACAGTTTACTGTGTCATTGTTGTCCCTAAATTGTTTTTTCGCGTTAGCGTTAGTATGCGTCTAATTTATGTATATAACAGTGGCGGTTTCTCTTAAGGGCGCAAGGGCGCGCGCCCTCCCTGACAACCATAAAATATTTAAAATATAACTATTAATATGTCTATCAAATTTTGTCGTATCATTTACCGCCATATCCTTAGCGAAAGCACGCCCAATAACTAATAACACAATATTAAAATGACTCGCCACGCCAGGTTGCACGTACGTACGTACACTCGCCGCGCAGTATGCACGTACGGTAGATACTTTACCGGGGCCTCGCGTCTTAAATGCGCCCAGTACTAATACATTTCTTACGGGACGTTGCCATGACAACCATGACAACAAAATTTTTCGTACGTAATAATACCCACAAGATTTGTCCCGCGCTGGGCGCCAGCATTTTGCGCCTCGGACTCGATTCGGAATAGGCATGGAGCAGTTCGTTAATCGTCGTAAATGTCTTCGTGCTCGTGTTGTGACGGTGATTTGTAAAGTTGTCGTTGCTTCGTGCAAGGGAAAACGTTTGTGCTTTGTGGCCAAAAATGAATTTAATTAGCGAACTTATTAAAAGTAATTTTCATACGTTGACTTTAGAAGATAAAATTAAAATCAAGAAATTAGGCAGGCCGTTACCTGACTTGGTTCTAGCTCAAGTAAACAAACGCAATGCAGAAAATAGAACCATGAAGGACAGAAGGATGGACTGTAATTTAAAAAAACCGTAGGTAATATATTTTTTTAAATTTAACAATTTGGTGCATTTTTTTTCAAGAAATAAAAAAGTTTTGTTTGATGTTGCCATTATTAAGTAGGTTTAAAAAAGACGTTATTTTTTGTTGCTTATGCCGGATTTTTTGTAAGAAATAATAAAGTTTTGTTTAATATTGACATTATTAGTATTGTTATTTTATGTTTAAAAAGAAGAGATTTTATTACTATTGTTATTGCTACTGTTACCTATGCGCCCCCCCCCCCTCTTGAAAATTCAGGAGCCGCCACTGGTATATAAACAAACACGCAGTTCGGATTATCGAAACCGCAAATAAAATGTAGTTCGGATTACTATGTTTCGGATTAGTGTTGCGTTTTGTACTCAAAATATCGATTGTTAGAGGTTACGGTGTCATTTTACGGTAAACTTCATCAGACATGAGATTATAATATCGTTTTAGTTTTGTAAAAAATGCACAGGCGTAAACAGAGGCTTGCATTACCTTAGCGCATGCCACTGGTGCTTTTGCGTTAATTTTTTTTGTGCGTTATTCCATTATAATTCCTACCAAATTTGAAGTCGATAACTTTTATAGTTCAGAAATGGTTTAAAAAAGTTAATTTATTATATTTAACTTTAACAACCTATACAGGGTGCCCGGAAATAATGTGTGAATATTTTGGGAGATGATTCTACAATTTCCTATGCGATTTTTTCGAAAACTCAAAATTAACAGAGATACAGGGTGTTAAAATTATTTTTTTAAATTAATCTTTTCTAAATAACCTTTTTTGTCACTGCCTCGATTGTTTTCAATATTTCTCATATTAGTTCACTTTTTTTGTACAAATTTGAAGTAATTTGTTCAATGCCAAAGGTCTTAAGCTGCCGTTGGTCCTTAAATTATCGCACAGAATTTTTTTGTTTGTGACTGTTTTCAAATTCTGATAGCACATTCATTAAGAACGTCAAAAAACCTTTAAAAAAGGTACTCTTGTCACATTACGACAGAATGAGCGGTTTTCAAGAAATATTGATTTTAAATCATGCATGCTTGTTACTTTCCTATGATAACACAACAGCTCTGAATCCATCGAATTAGGTATAATATTCCGAAATTTCCAGGCAAAATAATTTCAGCTTTTTTTAATGTTATAAATAGGAATAAAACTTTCTTTAAATGTACGACGAAAAATGCTTCCTTATACGGAACTGGTTGACATAGCAACATAGCGTGCAAGCATGAATTGAAATCGATTTTTCTCGTAAACGGCTCATTCTATCGTAATATAACAAGAGAGCCTTTTCAGAGATTTTTTTGAGTTCTTAATGACTAAGCTATATGAATTTAAAAATAGCCACAAACAAAAAATGTTCTGTGCGATAATTTAAGGATCAAAGGMAGCTTTAGTMCTTTGGCATTGAACAAATTACTTCAAATTTTTACAAAAAAGGTTAACTAATATAAGAAATATATTTGCCAAATTTGAAAACAAGCGAGACACTAATTAAAAAAAGCAATTAAAAAAATAGTTTTGACACCCTGTATCTTAGTTAATTCTGACTAAAAAAAAATTGTAAAATGTTGCTAAAATTGCATTTTTCTATCACCTGTCAAGCGTTGTCGGTGTATTTTGAGGACATCCTGTATATAATTCAATAAAACGGTTAAGATTCCAGTTATGGCTTCTGTCTTCTTTATGAGCTAAATCAAACGCCCTGTTGTTTACAAAATTCGACACACATTTCTATGTTACAGTTTCAGAATTTCATTCTGCCAAACGGTGTGTCCACGGATTGACTTGACACGAGGAAAAACTTATTTACTTTCAATTTTACACCAAAAAGTCATTTCGTATAAAAAGTTTAGCTTATCAAAAAAAATCCGAAATTACATATAATTATGTCCACCTGCACATCCCTCTGGTGGCCGTCGCCAAGCAGGACATTAAGATGTCGCGGGGTGCAGCTGCATCTAACCCCTTAGATAACCCTAATGGACGTAGGTTATAAATAGGGAACAACACGTGTATTCAAACAGTTCTTATTGGTACTCATACTAGAGAGCTCGTAGTTGTATTGTAATTTTAAGTTTTGTTTAAAATAAATTTTTAAAAACACAATTCCGTGTTCATCGTATTTAATTGGCGCTGCGAACAGGATATTCAAACGGTGACCTAAGTTCGCGAAACGTGAATTCACCGGTCTCTATCAAGAGTTAATTGGGTATCCCGGACCCCGAGCAAGCAGAGTTTCCCAGGGCTCCACGTCAACCGCTGACGACGCCGTCGAAAGCTGCTTGGACATCATCCCCGAAAGATTCTCGCCTAGGATGCTGCACATCGCAACTTTCCTGTGAGTCTTTCCTTGTTTTAATCTCCTGTATTGTATGCATGTTGTAATTCTTAAAAATTTTTATGAATAATATAAGGGAAAGATCTCCCATAAGACTTAATAACGAATTTAATTCAGATAGTTCTGACGTTGAGGATATTGAAAATATTATTAATATAACAATGGCAAATGTAAGTCAGGTCGAAATGAATATGGCTAAGGACATGCTACCGGAATATTCCGGCGGCTCAAAAAATTTAGCTTACTTTATAAAACAAGTTGAAATGTATATAGAATTATTGCGAAAACCAGAAGAAAATTGCATTTTTAATCGTTTACTTTTCGAACAAGTAAAGTCTAAATTAACAGGCGAAGCAAGGGACGTGTTGATCTCTTCAAATTGTAATCGCTGGTCTGAACTTAAAGAAGAACTATTACAGAGGTTTGGTGATCCGCGATCAGAGGAATTGCTAGCTCACGACTTGAATACTTGTTACCAAATTCATAATCAATCATACGAACAGTATTATGAAATCATAAAACATAAATTACAAATTCTATTGGAACATGTTAGTATCAGGACTCCGAACAGAGATATTAGGATAAGTAAAGAGAACATGTATGTTCAGCAAGCCCTATCAACTTTCAAAGCCGGTATATTAGAACCGTATTGTTCACACCTTTTAAATTTACCAATAAATAGTTTGGAACAAGCTTTGTACGAATGTAGGAAATTTGATAATGATAAGGCTCAAATTTCCTTTATGAACTTCATGCGACAAAAGTCGAAACCAAATAATTTATTACGAAAACCGAATTTACCTCCGACAAGACCGCCTCAAAATTTCCATAACTACAAAAAATTACACCTCGTTTTTCGCAAGACCTTTTCTGAACAATCAACAGAGTACACCCCAAGCTACACAAAACAATAATATATTCAGACAAAATAATGCTGCAAGAAATCCAGCTACACAGCCTAGACAATCGCAACAAAATTTCAATAACAATTCTGTAATTAGGAGAAACAACAATAGTCAGCAATATCAGCCAACCCCAATGTCAATCTCTACAAGAAATACCTACAGACCCCCGCAAAACAATGCTGCATTCGCGCCACAATCAAGGCCGACCTTTGTCTCGGAAGAATTATATAATATTGAAAGACATTCAAACAACCCAACTATAAACATTCCAACTCAGGAAAATTATCATTCTGATAACTATAATCCCGCAGAAAATTTTAACGAAACCTCCCGGTTTTCAGAAAATGACGAATACAATCATACCACGAATGGTTATGAAAATTTTCGCGAAGTTGCCTCGGAAACAACATCGATTTGAATGCCATTTGTAACACTCCCAAACTACCCTTCATTTCAATACCCAGTTTAGGATTAAAAATTCTCATCGATTCCGGAGCTTCCAATAGCATAATTAACCCCAAACCAGCAAACACGTTTTTTAAACAATACTTGTTCAGGCAGAAATTTTCCGTTAAATCTCTAGATAAAACTTTCACGGATGACAAAAACATAGCCTACCCATTATTATCAGAATACGGTATAGATTACGAATTTAAATTTAATGTAGTACCCTGGCATGAACGCTTCGACGCACTTATAGGCAGTTATGATTTCCAACGCCTAAAAGCAATAATCGACTACGAAAATTTAGTACTTCACATTGGAAATCGTGAAATCCCATTTTTTATTGAATTAAATCCAGCAAATTTTGAACCATTTAAACAAACCGTAAATAAAAGCATCAAAATACCAGTAAACGTAGAATGCGGTCCAGTCCTAATTCCCGAAAGAAAATCAAAGAACTTCTATATTCCAGAGTCCATAGCGTATGCACAGAACGGCATGTGCGAAATACCTTTTGAAGAAGACCGACAAATAGAAGTATGTTTTCACGAACAGATCAATGTTGAACCCCTAATTAATGTAGAGTTACAAAACCCGAAAACTGTCAGTAAGGAATTTGACGTCACAAACATTATCCGAACAAACCATTTAAATCCAGAAGAAAAATCCGCCATCCTAGATGTATGCAAAAGTTTTAAATCAATATTTTATAATGAAAACTGCGACCTCACATTTACAAATGCCGTCAAACATAAAATTCGTACAGTTGATGACGAACCTGTTTATTGCAAATCTTACAGATATCCTTATCATTTAAAAACAGAAATCCAAAATCAAATACAGAAACTCTTAGATAACAAAATTATCCGACCCTCAATTTCTCCATATAGTAGCCCTGTATGGATTGTTCCCAAAAAGCTTGACGCCTCTGGCAAAAAGAAATGGAGATTAGTAATAGATTATCGAAAACTCAATGAAAAAACTGTAGAAGATAAATATCCGCTTCCGCGCATAGACGAAATCCTCGACAATCTTGGTAAATGCGTTTATTTCACAACATTAGATTTAGCACAGGGATTCCATCAAATTGAAATGGCTGAAGAAAGCATCGAAAAAACTGCTTTCTCAGTTAACAATGGTCATTACGAATACGTAAGGATGCCTTTCGGCCTTAAGAACGCGCCATCCACTTTCCAAAGAGTTATGGATAATATATTAAAAGAATATTTGTACAAATTCTGTTTCGTTTATATGGATGACGTAGTAATTTTTTCAAAATCTTTACATGATCATTTGATACACATTAAACAAATATTTTCAAAGTTTAGAGAATTCAATTTGAAGGTTCAACTGGACAAATCGGAATTTCTATGCAAAGAAGTTGCGTTTTTAGGACACATAATTACACCCGAAGGCATAAAGCCAAATCCTTCAAAGATTAAAGCCGTACAAGAATACCCCCTTCCGAAAACAGTTAAGGAAATAAAAAGCTTCTTAGGATTAGTTGGTTACTATAGACGCTTCATACAAAATTTT
This sequence comes from Rhyzopertha dominica, assembly GCA_025024175.1. Taxonomy (NCBI): domain Eukaryota; kingdom Metazoa; phylum Arthropoda; class Insecta; order Coleoptera; family Bostrichidae; genus Rhyzopertha; species Rhyzopertha dominica. The sequence continues at coordinate 9,824 of QCXZ01000008.1, read as the reverse complement.
GCAAAAATTTTAACGCCATTTACTCGTTGTTTGAAAAAAGGTACAAAAATCGATACTAAAGATCCGCAGTACATAGAGGCATTTCACAAATGCAAAGAGCTATTAACGAATGCACCAGTTCTCGCATACCCAGACTTTGAAAAAACCTTTCACCTAACAACCGACGCCAGCAACGTAGCTATTGGTGGCGTATTATCTCAAAACAATCACCCTATCGCTTTTTATTCTCGTACTCTGAATTCAGCAGAAAAGAACTATTCTACCATAGAAAAAGAATTGTTATCGATAGTAGAAAATACAAAACATTTTCGCCCCTATTTGTATGGACGTCATTTTAAAATTGAAACCGACCACAAACCCCTTGTTTGGCTAATGTCACTTAAAGACCCAAACTCCAGATTAGTTAAGTGGAGATTACGATTAGAGGAGTTCGATTATGAGGTAATTTACAAAAGAGGAAGAGATAATTATGTAGCAGATGCTTTGTCTAGAATCGAAATTAACACTAAGGATGTACAATTAGGAGATGACGAAATAGACCTAATTTCTATCTTACCTCAATGTGATACAGATGACGAGTTATCACCAGAAGACGCCGACGAAATTCTTAATCAACAAAATCCACTGAAAGGTAAACACCTGCCGCCTAGTGAATCAGGTGACACTCAACACACCGCAGATGAAAATCCCACCTTCACGTTACCAATTTCTGAAAACCCTTTAAACCAATTTATGTACAGATTAGAAATCAAAACCGGTGATCAATACGATGTCGATTATAAGAGACCCTTTAGAAAACATCATTATGCAATAACACTTCGGAAAGGTCAAGAATTGCAAAATATTAAAAACTTTCTTACAGAAATAGTAAATCCAAAAACTATGTATGGTATCTATTTCCACGATAAAAACATAGAATCAAAATTCACTTTGCTTTGTTCCGCGATGTTCAATAACACAGTAAAATTAATTAAGACTAATATTTTATGCAAAGATCTAGAACTTTCGGATGAACAAACAAACGTAATTAAAGATTATCATAATAATAACCATAACGGAATAGTTGAAACTTATAATCATTTGAAAAATAAATATTATTGGCCAGATATGAAAACAAAAATTAATAAAATAATTAATGAATGCGAGGTTTGTCTACAAAGTAAGTACGAGAGACGCCCGTATAATGTCCCCTTCGCTGGACCATTGGTTGCAAAAAGACCATTTGAAGTCGTTCACATAGATACATTTAGCTTTGATAATTATAAATTTCTTACAATTATAGACCTATTCTCCAAATACGTTCAAGCATATTATGTAGAAGACTTGTTAGGTATCACGATATTAAATAAGTTAAGGCATTATTTTGCACACCACAATTATCCTGATAAAATAGTATGCGACGAAGGCAAGGAATTTAAAAATAATACGTTACAAGAATATTGCAAACTTTTCAAAATTAATTTACATTATACCACAAACTATAATGCCAATTCAAATTCTCCTATAGAAAGAGCACACTCGACCTTACTTGAGAAAATTAGAACTTTAAAGTTAACAAACAAAAATGAATCCCCACAAAATCTTATGATTTCAGCAGTACTAATTTACAACCAGTCAGTTCACTCATCAACCGGTTTCACTCCTTTTGGCTTATTATATGGTCCCTATGACAATTTAAATACTCACGAAATAGATTTAGATCAAACAGTATACGAAAGTTATAATGAAAAACGCAAAGCAGAAGTTTTAGCATTCTACGATCAAGTTTATCATAAACAATTAGAGAGAGGTAACAAAATTTTGGAAAAACGTAATGAAGGTAAAGAAAAAGATATTGAATTAAATGAGCCAACATTATATTTCAAAAAACCCAAAATACGTAAAGCAGACCCTTGCTATGAAAAGGTAAATGTCACTTCCATCCAACAAAATAAAATAGAAGGCATTAAATCAAAAACAAAATCTCCAGCAAACATTCACACACGAAAGATTAAACGACTTAGGAAGAAAATTTCATTGCAGGACGACCCTCCTGGCAACGTCGCAGGCCCTTCGAGTAGAAAAGATTGACGATGCAGGATACTTCCTCGAAGATTTAGGAATAGCAAAATGCTTGATCACTATCATAGGTTTTATTTTTACTTTAACATTAGTAGTATAGAATCTAGTTATAACAGCTTACTTTCTAACGCTTACATTTTAGAATTAAGAAATAAAAATAACAACTCACCACTTTCATTAATCGACATTTTAAAAGATAATTGTATACAAATTGAAAATCAACTTGCAAAATTCAATAGTCACAGAAATAAACGTGCAATTGATGTGATAGGTTCCGCAATAAGATTTGTAACTGGTAATTTAGATCAAAATGATCTGAAAGAAATTAACAGCAATTTAAATGCTTTATTTTTAAATCAAGAGAAAATTATAAAACAAGTGAGCAAGTACTCCTCTTTCGCAAATCACATTACCGACAGATACTCTAAAGATCTAAGCATTATAAAACAAAATATCAATACATCCTTTGCGGCAATCGCGAAAATCGACCATAATTTAAATGAAGATATTTTAATTCAATACAATATACTTATTTCGCAAAAACTGCTAGATACTATTTACATGATTCAAAGATTAGTAAGTCTTGCATTTAACGATTTAACAGATTTAGAAGTAATATCCACAGAAGAATTATATGAAATCTTAAAACATTTAAAGCTCATATACAAAACTGAAGAACTACTTGAATTAGATCAAACACATTTATTCAAATTAATAGAATTTTCCAAAATGAAAGTAATTTCAGTAGGGAACATTATAACATGTATACTATACATCCCTGTTCTAAATCCAAATCCTTATTCCTACCAAAGAATTTACCCAATACCAAATGCCGACAATAAACTCCTTGTACCACCCTCAAAATATAGACTATCAAGTATACACGAAGAATTATGGACTGACGAGCAGTGTGCAATTTTAGAAAAACAAATATTGTGCGTGAACAAGCCCCAACAAAGTGATTGTGCTCTCAGTGACATTAATTATGCAGAACATTGTAATTGCGTTGCAGCAAAGAACAATTATAAATTATTTGTGCGTTTAAACAACGACAAAATTCTTGCTATTTGCAAAGAACAATTTAAAGTTGTAGAAGAATGTAATGGACGATTATACCACTATACTGTTGCTAATAATGTATTGATATCCTCGAAAAATGATTGTAAGATTATGATAAACAATGTTACTTATGAAAATACATTTAATAATTTCACGTATGATATACCAAAAGTTTATAAACATAAATTTAAATTTCTTAATAAATACATAAATTTAGAACAAAAACATTTAGATGATCTTTCTAAAATTAAAGAAGAAGCTAAAGATTTAAATGAAAATATTGAATTGCATCCTTTAGTTCATGTGACACACATTTCTGTTACGCTTATACTGTTTATAATATTATGTACCATTTTTATAATTATATATCTGTATAGAAGAAAATTTGCACGTGTGTTCCACATTAATAATGAAAATCAGGAAACAGAAGAAATCATCGAACTTCAAGAAAAATTATATCCACGCCTACCAACAGCCCCACAAGTCGAGGACGCCTTGAGCTAAAGGGGGGAGGAATTATGTCCACCTGCACATCCCTCTGGTGGCCGTCGCCAAGCAGGACATTAAGATGTCGCGGGGTGCAGCTGCATCTAACCCCTTAGATAACCCTAATGGACGTAGGTTATAAATAGGGAACAACACGTGTATTCAAACAGTTCTTATTGGTACTCATACTAGMGAGCTCGTAGTTGTATTGTAATTTTAAGTTTTGTTTAAAATAAATTTTTAAAAACACAATTCCGTGTTCATCGTATTTAATTATATGCAGGCTGTCCATAAACTATAAAACGTTTTAAGAGAGAAATGCCGTTATTTATTACTTTAGACAAAAAGTTTATAAAGCAGAGTTGTTTATGATCTAAAATAAAATGTAAATCCAGATTTTGAAATCAAAATTCGATTTTTTATTTTAGTCCAATAATACTGTTTTATGGTTATTTGCCGCCCTAGAGAGAAAAATCAACATAGCCGATCTTGGGGATGCATCAAAATTCTGTTTGTCTACAAGGGCCATTATTGTGATAMAGAAGTTGAACGTTTTMGGCTATTTTGATTGAGAAAGTAAACACAAGCCAATTATTGGACTAAACTAAAAAAAATGGATTTTTATTCCAAATTCCATTATTTTGTGAAACAAGATTTCTACAATCAAAAGTTAAGTTTAAATCCAAATTTTGAGATCAAAATTCAAATTTTTAAATTTGATCCAATAATTGTTCCATTTTATAAAAAATAATTAAGATAGCCGATAACGTAATCTTTTTTATTATCACAATAAAGACAGACGTACGTAAACAAAATGTTGACGTATCTATAAGACTATATGGATTTTTTTCTCTAAGGCGGCAAATAACCATGAAAGCACACTATTATTACAAAAAAATTAAAAATTTGGATTTACACTTTATTTTAGATTGTAAACAACTTTGTTTCGTGAACTTTTCATCTAAATAATAGTCTTACTTCCCTCTTGGAACATTTTTAGTGTTTTAATTCTAGAATCACTTTTTGTCGTAAAATTGAAAATATAAAAGTTTTTCCTCTTGTCAAGTTCATCCATAGATACACCGCATAATATGCAAGTATTTTGTTGCCACAAGTAATGTCCAGGTATTTTGAAGGATTATGGTATAAAAAGGGTGGGGGCGTCATTTTAAACGCAACCATTATTGTGAGGGTCATATACGATGTACGGCCCTCACTATGTATGCGGGCAAAAATTTTTATGTAAAATAACAATTTTGGGAACAATTTTGAGAGATTAATTTTAAACAGTGTTTGCCGAAACGTCATTCCGAAATCCACTGATTGCGAGCAAAATCCACTTGCATCTTTCAAAGTACGCTATATTATAAAGAAAACATAAGCATGGTACAAAAGAACTGATACGCATAGGGTATGCCGCAATTCAGGAGATCAATAATAATATTTACCATATTATTATGTTCCTTAAGGGTGCCATTTCCCTCTCAGAAGCAATATTCAGTAAAAGCATGAAATAGGTAACAAGGGCATAAAGTTAAACCATTTTATCGTATTGCTCATGCTAAATGATCGTTACGATGCTGTTGTGACTATTTTATCCCATAAATCTCTGCGATTTTCAGCATTACTGACATTGACATGTTTCAAGATTTTGCCTTCTATAAATCAGCAAATCTCAAAAACTATAACAGATTATAGGTTGAAACAAGGAAGAATTGAAAGATTAATAACCTCTTTTCCACCTAAAGCAAAATTCATCATGGAGTTGACGTTCAAAAATCTCTCAACTGCTTTGAAAATACACCCAATTATAGACAGTAAGTTAATGATTTTCAACAACTAATTATGTAAAAACTATTGCACGGAAAAGCTTATTTCATGTCCTTCCTTGCAAACATTCAATAAATCCGATTCAGTACATATTTCTTAAGATTTGCTGATTTGTAGAACACTATGTTACCCCTACTTTAATACACGGGGAAATGGCAGCCTTAACTTGTTACAAGTCGTGGCACACCGTATTTGTACCTATCTTATGTTCCAGTGCAATCACATATAGAGTGCATTCAAAGTTTCAAACTGGTTTTGCTCGAAAACTGTACATTCTATCAAATTTTATTAACAGCAAAGTTGTTAAAAAAACTGTAAGGTTTTTAAATTCCTTATCAAAATTAAATAAATTCATCCTAAAAAAGTAGGTAGTGCTAGTTTTTACTAACACCACTTCAATTTCAACCTGTACAAATTAAATTTCAAAATAATTTTCTACAGCATCCAGCTTATCATATAATTTAGTACATCTACAAAATTTTATTAAAACCAAAAGTTTCGGGGGTTGTAAATAAAAACTATTTTTTAGAATAAACCAACATTGCTTTTATTGATTTCATTTATTAAAACATGTTACACACATGGAAAATGGAAATAATAATATTACAAGAAATAGTGTCATGATAGATAACACAAAATATTGATGCAAACAATTTATAATTAAAAATATAAAAGCAATTGTCCTATCAAAGTGTGTTTCATTACACGGTCCGTGATCGGCGGTCTCAGAGACTGAAGGGCGCGAACAGCGGTTTCAGCAGGTCCACGGTCGTAGTGGTTTACAGCCCCGGGAAGGATGGCGGTGTAGTAGAACTTGGGTGGTGAAGGGCGTCCTCGTGATAGCGCCTCGATGGAACGGCAAGTCCCTGTCCGTTGTTTGCGTCAGGCACCTGGGGCCGCTCTGGGAGACGAGCGGGGTCCAGGTTTGCAGTAATTCTAGAATCGAACCGTGTCAACTTGTGCCGCTTAGCTGGCGGCAGAAACACCTCAAGAAAAGGTTTTGGCTGGGCTGCATCTCAGGATGTGATGCGCATGGTTGCAGGCGCTAGGTGGGCCTCAGGATGCACATACACTCGGCTGTGGTGGATTCCCTTCTCTTCCTCGAACTCTTTCATCGTTGGATAACAGTGTCCTTGCTGCGCTGGTACGCACAGAGCGGGCACTAGTAAATCGCTTGCAGCAAGAATATCCGGCTTCGCTTCTTCCTTTTGGGGGCACTCCGACAGCTTCTGAAGGCGACTATGGTAGTCCTGGTAGGCTTGCTTTCTGAACACGTCGAGGAATAGACTAGCGAAGTCTAGGCTCCGGAAACCCGAACTGACGAGGGGTTCCAAGGCCTGCAGGCTTCCCCTCGAAGGCAAACGAGCGTTTGCAGTACCTTGGTGCGGTCGGTTGCATGCACCTCTTTAAGATACTCCTGGAGGTCGTCCAGAAACTGGTAGGGGTCTTCATGCAGAGGGCCCGAGAACGTCGCCAACGGGAGGTGTAGACATGGTTGTTTTGTTAGGCGCCACCCGGGTTGTTGAGTCCGGAATCCATTATTGTACAGGCACATATTTTATTATGCACGGTGTTTCGTCTGTCTTGGAAGCTACTCATATTTGTTTTTGTAAATGAAGCAACCTGTATGTTTTTAGTTTTTTTTTCAAACATTTAAAAGTCGATGTTGATATAATAGGTGCTCTATTCATGCTCCTTTTCAGAGCTGTTTATTTTTTATCGGCAATTTTTGTATGTCGAGCTTTTTTTGATGAACAAGCAGGAGCCTTGCTAGCCATTTTACAGTTAATTGACAATACTTAAAATCCTAGTGTTAACTGTGAAGTATTGTTTGTACAAGGTGTTCCAAATTTTGACACCCCAGGTTGTGTATTTCGAAATGCAAGGAAAAAATAAAAATTTTGATGTGGAACCTTGAAAGGCATGTTACCCAAAGTCTATTTTGCGACAAAAAAGGTTTTGTCCAAATTTTCGAAATTGCCTGTAGTGACCGTCATAAATTATGTTTCCTAGAAACAAACCTAACTTTTATACCGTTAAAAATTACAAATTTTCTCAGTACATTACGTACATAAAAATGTGGTGTACATTTTTCCGTTTAAAAACTATAAGCCTAAATGCCTGTTTGCACTTTTAACCAAATTCCTTTCTATTCAAATCGGGCATGCATTCCACTTGCCATCCAATAAACAGCAGCAAAATCACAAAGTACTTGAAATTTTGAAAATTACCATATACCACAACCGTTTTGTAAATACATACACATTTTTGCGTAGACAAAAAAGGCCTTGATTCCCGAATATTTTGCCTATCTATGGGCCCTCGTTAAGCCATTTAAAGTTTTTTAGTTTATTTTTTTTCTGAAATGTGTGTTCATTGCTTAGTAATTTCCAAATACAATTTCCATGACATGCTCGATTTTAAAAGAAATCAATTGATTAAAAGTGCATACAAAATGGCATTTCTCGAAGATTAGGCTTATACCTTTTAAACAAAAAGATACACATTTACTAAAAAAAATGTAAATTGTGTTAGATCAGCAAGATTCTAGGTCTTATCACAGACGCGGTTCTTGTTTATTATGGCTAATGCTGGAGCTGGAGTGTTTTAAGGGTGACGTCATGCACGCGGAGGTACCGATGGGCTGTTTCAGGGACTTCCGTTTAGACCGTGTTTGAGAGCAGTCGGTCAGATTCATTACTAATAATTGCATTGTTATGAGGAGTGTCGATTCCAATATTGTTAATAAACTGTTTGTGCTGAAGTATTATTCTTTAATTTCTATATTAATCTAACAATTGTGACATCATTATGGTAATTTCAAATTGTGACAAGAAAATGTGTCTTAAAATAGGCCTTAGATTAATTGCCCTTCCAAGTCACACAGAGAAATTTTGTTTTTTTCTTTGCATTTCGAAATGCAAAACCTGGGGCATAGAATTTAGGACACCCGTACGCAAGCTTAATATATTCATAGGTTGCCTCGATAATTTCCAACCCGTCACACTTGTAAATGTCATTGTCAAGCTTAGTATGATAGTTAAATATCATGTTGAAAATCTATTTTCACACTTATTACACCTTACTTTATAAACATCACGTTTGTTGAAATTAACAATTTTTTACAAAACAGTTAAAATTTTACATACGATTTAGACCTGCTGGAACAGAACAGTTGCGTATAATTAGAGTAACTTCAATAAACAAATCTCCAATAACTAATAGGAATTTCTTTTTCTTGAAGATACTCTATTAATGAAAATCTCCAACCTAGGTATAAATTGTTGACTAGTGCCACAAAAGTTATTTGTTGGCATGTAATATTTAAAATTAAAATGTGTGACATATTTTGCTCAAAGAATAACGTTTACAATTATTGACAAAAAGTATGCAGTTTTTTCTATCTTTCAAAAATTCATTAGAAGCACATACATACCATGCAATAGCAAAATAAAGATAATTCGGATAATCACATTAAGACGTAGGAAACATTAAAGCCGACGGAGTCATATTTTTTCGCGGTGCAGCAGTGAAAACAGAATTTTATTGTATTTTATTTGTTTTCGGAGATATGGGTAATAGCAAAAGCTGAAATATGCGTCGATATGTAGAGCCAAAGAGATAGAACGATTTGGTCAGACCGACACCAAAACATCACGTAGTTGCCGATTCTCCGGTCCTCACAGTGAATGTAACATGTTTACACGCGGTCGCGTCGGGAAGTATATTTTATTTGCAGCGCCCCGTCTGGAAAAACGCTGAACTACGATATACCGATTTTTTCAATTCTACAACCAAATTGAGGTCCGGGTTTTTTTGACGGATTATGACATAAGAAGGGTGGGGGAATATTTTAAAGCGCAACCAGTATTGTGAGGACCATATACGGACCTCATAGTTCCTGGACCTCACTGCAACCGCAAAATTTCTGTGAATGGTCCTCACTGTGTATGCTGGACAAAAATATATATATATATATATATATATATATATATTCTATTTTTCTTTCAAAAAGGTAAGAAACTACAATTGCAATAATTATTGGTATAGTAGGCTTGCGGTAACCTCTACGCAGTCTTGCACTGTGGAAGCTTTGTGTAGTGCAGCTAACGTTACTACCACTTAGTTTGTGAATCTTACCATTGCGGCAGGCTAAAAAACATCTTTCAGTCCATAATACAATTATTTAACAGGCTTATTCTAGCCACAACCTCACAAATGCGATACATAATCTAAAAATTATACGAAACTGTGTCATCCCAAGCAGCAAGCTCCGAATTGTGAGCTTTCTGCAATTAAGTTGATTATTCCACAATGTTGATATGTTGAAAATACACACTCCCACACGTTTTCTCGTATTAAAATATATCATATAATTAAAAAATCGA